>CM069456.1:49068599-49110886 GCA_035610835.1 Ophiura sarsii | reverse complement strand
CAGATCAGAAACCTACGCATAGATTTGGGTGAAACCCGACTGAAAGTTTGACTGATTCAGCCAAAAGACACCACGCGTTAAAACGGTGCTGCCTATGAAAAAGGAATTTCCCAAGTATGGTTCGGTTTTGGTTCGGTTGGCAAATCATTTCTATTGGGTATAAAACACTATTGGACGTACATCAACCAATATAAAACCTGGATACGCGATATTATTAGATCTAATGCATAAATTTGGAAATTGTTTCGGCTGATTTAACTGATTTTGATACACTGATGTTGAACTAACATAACTTAATACGGCGCTGCCCATGAAAAAGGAATTTTCCAACTAGGGTTCGGTTTTGGATCGGTAGCATAAATTTGGAAATTGCGTCGGCTGATCCTCTGAGAGTTTCCGGTCAAGTATGAAATGTCCGCAACAGATCACTATACCCCCACCCCGGTCTTTGTAAAACCTGACAATTTGTGGATATTGCAAACAAGAAGAGTGTTAAAAACACAATCCTCGGCTAGAGGGTTTAAGTTTGAATGCAAGCAGAAATAAATGAAGAGTATCATAAAGAAAATTGTGTCATAACAAAACATGCACTTTCAGTCATAGCATAGATCCTTGAGAAGAAAAGATCTATGGCCATAGTTATACCGTACATGATTGTTTACATGAACACACCCCTGAACATTTGAGTTAAAGGTCCCAAATATATTTTTTATCTAATTAAGAATAAAAAATGATCAATAATTGATTATTCATTAATGAACTTATTAGTTTATGAATTAATATCAACTAATTTCATTAAATACATTTATTTATTTATTTATTTATTTATTTATTAAAGTTAATTAACAATTGTATTTATTAATAAACGTAATGATTGATTAATTAATATGTTTATTATTCAATGTATTAAGTTAATTCTTAATATGAATAAATACATACACACATTTCATGAATTTATGAACTTCTAGAAAACCAACTGCACTGATGAAAGTGATACATTGTATTGCATTTGGTATACACCCTATCACCCATAGCAGGCTACATGTCGTAGTTGACAACCAGGCCAGGATCGGAGTATGATAAAACTGTCACCATAAACAATTAGAAGGAAATTGTTTATGCTGTCACCAAGATTCAATTAGAAACTAAAATCTCACATGACCCGTTGACCCCCAGATGTGAGTAAAATTGTTCATTGCATGATATGGTATATGACTACAAAATTGTCAAAAGGCTGCGTAGGGATAATTGGAAATAGTTATAATCAGCTGTTATGATTGGTTGACAGGGTTGTGTGTTTATATAGCATGTATAGTGAGGTGACATTTGTCAGCAAATGAAACCAAGGGTATTTGCCGGTTCTGGGTGGCCATTTTTAACACTATACTTAGAGTACCAATTGCAATATTTCCATGATGTGACCTTGCTAGAAAATAAGTTGATCTCTGCAACGGGAGTACCAAAGGCTTGTACCAATACAGATTTGTTTCATTATCTGAAGTAGTATTATACTCTGCAGAGAAAAATAAACTACACTCTGAAACCTACGCATAGATTTGGGTAGACTTGATCTCAAGTCTCAGACTCACTACCCTCTCTCTCCCAATTCCTGGTACAAGTGATATTTTCCATTGATTCGAAACTTTATTATTTTGTAGAGCTGTACATATCTCATTGACCCTACATGTATCTCATGTATTTTATGTATTTGGGACAATATGTGAGAGATGCCGTGTCCTCATATAGGGTCATGACCGGCATACACCACACACTTATCATTCATGACAATTACATGTATATTTAGTAACTGTTTCAATAAATTGATATTTTGACAAAACATAACTACACCCTAGGCTCTTTCCTGTCAAACACTGAGCTCCCAAAACACCAACTGCTTGCCGCCACTGAAACCTGCAACTAAACTTTCTGGCCTATCAGTGATGGGTAATAAAGAACAGGTGGATACTGGATGGGATAAAATCATTGCCTATGGTGTCAAGTGTGAAATATTGTTGCGATATTAATGCTTTTTTGGATAGAGAATTGGTTTTACAAATAAGAAGGCCTTGATGGCAAGGCTAAGATTTGGGTGAAACCCGACTTTTACACCCAAGTAAATTCAACTTTGTTGGAGTCAAATCGAACCGATTTCGATCAGTCACTGATAATGTTGAACTAACATAAGTGAAATAAGTCACATTTTTGTATAAGAAGAGCAGCCCCCCCCCCTCCTGGTCCTTGGCAAACCCGACAATTTGGGCCTAGTGCGAACAACAGTGGCGTAACTAGACTTTTTCATTGGGGGGGGGGGGGGGGGGGGGGGGAAGAAGGGGCAGTGACTTGAAATGGGGTGGGAGTCCTAATGTGGGCTCCAGCACCTCCCCCCACTGGTTATGCCACTGCGCTGTGACGTATTGCCCGTCTGGAAATCCAGACAACTTTTCATCATCACTATTCCTCTGTACCCCTTTCCCATACTATTATTAACGCTTGGAAATCCAGACGTTTTTGGAATTTCAAGGCCTTGGAAATTCAAACAACTTTCCCCCTACCCCTCCCCCTCCCCCACTGCCCCCCCCCCCCCCCCCCCAGTGAGACCAAAAAGGGCAAACAGTTCAATTTTGCCCCCCCCCCCCACCCACGAAACACAATTTGCCCACTCAATGCGCCCCCCCCCCAAAAAAAAAATAATAATAATAATAATAATAATAATAATAATAAAAATGAAAAATAAAAAATGGTGCCACCACTGTAGCTTGAGCTTGCCCTTCATTGGTGAACCAGAAGAAAAAAGTCTAACATTTACAGGGATAGCATTACGAACATGACGAAAGTGTCTGGAATTCCAATCTATTATATCTCTATACATTCCTTTAGTATGACGTTCAGAAAAGGAAAAAAGTGTCTGAATTTCCAAAACCTGCGGTCTTAAATTGTGAAAAGTCTGGAATTCCAAGCACATGTGCCAAAAAAGTCTGAAATTCCATTGAAAAACTGGTTGGAGAAAAAAAAAAGTCTGGAATTCCGATGTCCTCTATAGGGGAGCGGTCTAAATTGTGAAAAAAGTCTGGAATTCCAAGCACATGTGCCAAAAAAGTCTGGAATTCCATTGAAAAATTGGTGGGAAAAAAGTCTGGAATTCCGATGTCCTCTATAGGGGAGCGGTCTAAATTGTGAAAAAAGTCTGGAATTCCAAGCACATGTGCCAAAAAAGTCTGGAATTCCATTGAAAAATTGGTGGGAGAAAAGGTCTGGAATTCCGATGTCCTCTATAGGGAGCGAAGCACATGTGCCAAAAAAGTCTGGAATTCCAATGAAAAATTGGTGGGAAAAAAAGTCTGGAATTCCGATGTCCTCTATAGGGGGGGGTTCATTATTATCTGGAATAGCCCAATCTGCGAAGACTTCCACCTTACACAGCTGACCAAAGAACCAACCAGAGTAACCGCGACAACAGCCAACATACTTGATCTTGTCTTGACCAACTTGCCTATCAAAATTCAAGAGTGTGTCGTCAGGTCAGGATTGGGCGATCACGATGTAGTGGTAACTTCTGTTGTGTCTAAACCTAAGCTTCTCAAGAAACCAAGACGGAAAGTTTTCTTGACTAATAAAGGGAACTTTGACCAGATGCGTGAAGATATGCGTCAATTTAAACAGCAATACTTCACCAATGACCCCGTCCAGCGCACAGTTGCTGATAATTATAAGGGACTAAAAAAAGCCTTACTCAAATCCAGGGACAAAAATATCCCTAGCAAGATATCGCGCCCATCCAACAGTCTCCCATGGGTTACAAAGAACATTGGGAAACTGATCAAAAAGCGAGCTAAGCTCCATAAAAAAGCTAAAAAATCTCAATTGCCTGCAGACTGGGAAAACTTCAGAGAAGCTCGTCGCTCTATTAAAAAGATCATCAAGACAGCAGAATCTGACTTGATTAAAGATAGTATTGATGATTTAAAAACCGACCAACGTGCCTTCTGGATATATATTAGAAAAAAGCGAGTCGATAGTTCAACCATCCCAGCTCTGAAAAAGAATGATAAGCTTTTAATCTCTGACTCCGAAAAAGCGGACGCTCTCGCTGATCATTTCAATTCAGTCTTTACAAAGGAAAGGGACAATAATATTCCATTCACACCAAGTAAATACCCTGCCAAGGGTGACATCATCATCAGAAGCAAAGGTGTTCTCAAACTTCTCAAGAACCTTAATACCAGCAAAGCTGCTGGTCCTGCAAAGCTGCTGGTCCTGACGAGATTACCGCCCGTCATGCCCGTATATTAAAAGAAACAGCGGAGGAAATAGCTCCGGTTTTAGCATCCTCGTTTCAGCAATCTCTCAACACAGGGACTCTCCCAGATGACTGGCTTTTAGCTAATGTTACAGCACTTTTCAAAAAAAAGTCTAAAGAAAATCCCGAGAATTACCGCCCCGTGTCTTTAACCGCCATCATGTGCAAACTGTTGGAACATAAACTACATTCTCAAATCAGCAAGCATCTTGATAAGCATAACATCTTGACGCCACTGCAACATGGTTTCCGGAAGGGACACTCATGTGTTACTCAGCTTACCCAGGTTGTTAATGATTTGATGGAAGGAATTGGCAACAAGCAGCAAATTGATGCTGCGATATTAGACTTCACAAAAGCTTTTGACTGTGTGCCCCACGAAAGACTTAAATCAAAACTACACCATTATGGGATTAGGAAAAACACCCTTAACTGGATCAGCATGTTTTTGACCCAGTGACATCAGCGGGTAATCATCAATGGTGACACATCAAAATGGCAACCAGTTATCTCAGGAGTACCACAGGGAACTGTATTGGGGCCGTTATTATTTTTAATTTATATCAATGACATCACTGAAGGACTTCAGTGCAACATACGACTGTTTGCAGACGATGCTATCTTATACACCAGCGACGAGGATGGTGATAAACTCCAGAAAGATCTGGATCATGTGACTGTGTAAATGGGCTTCCAAATGGCAAATGACCTTCAATCCCAAAAAGTGTAACACCATGACTGTGGGGCTAAAGACATCCAACGTTCACAATGACTACACCATGCTTGGTGAAACCCTCAAGCAAGTTCAAGAGCACACATATCTGGGAGTGACAATATCTGAAAACCTTTCCTGGGAATCCAATTATCGGCGCACTGTTAGCAAAGCCAACAAAATCCTTGGTCTTCTTCAAAGAAACATACGTCAATGCAGCATGGAAACCAAAGCCAAAGCATATAAAGCCCTTGTTCTACCACATCTTGAATATGCTGCCGCAGTCACCGACCCCTACCAGAATAAGTGCATTCAGATGTTGGACAAAGTTAAAAAAAGGGCTGCACGTTTTGTAGTCAACAACTATCGGGGTAAGTCAAGTGTTTCCAAAATGATCCAAGACCTGAAATGAGACTGTCTGGCGAAAAGACGCCAGAATGCCAGATTATGTCAGTTCTACCTTATTCACAAGGGGAAATCTCCAGTGACATCCGACAAACTTCAACTTAGAGACAACAATCATTCAAGCCGGCACTTCACAGCTGATGCATACAAAATCATAGAATCTAGGACAGACAAACACAAGAACTCATTCTTCCCAAGAACCATCCGCGACTGGAATAGGCTACCCTTAGACATCACTACGCGACCGACCCTTGATAGTTTCAAGGCTGCCCTCACAAATTAAAATTCGACTACACCCCACGGCATCATGTAGCTTTACTAGTTCTGTCGCCGTGTAACCAGTGATGATGATGATGATGATGATGAAGAAAAGAAAATGAAAAAGTCTAAAAATGTGGTTATGTTGTAATACACCGCCAACAGTCATTTTCAAAACAACATGCACTTATTTATCATTGTCCTTATTCAATGTGAAGCCATTCGAGAACACGGTCTACTGACATTAAGTTGACCACAGAACTAAGCTTATGCACTCTAGAGAGCTGGGTCAAGGGTCAATTTGGTCTTGCAGGGAGAATCGTATGACTTCCCATCATTTTGCCCAAATCCAAACATAAACCAAACTTAGAATGAAAGTTCATCTGTGTTGGTGATAAATAATATGAAGTTAAACTTTCGATCTCAACACAAGAAATATTTACCTGGAATTTTCAGGTGTTGCTACACCTTTCATCAGCAGACTAATGACGTCTTTAAATGGCGCTAATCATGGTTTATCATATTATAACTTCATATTATAAACCAAACTTAATACTGGTGAGACCGGTAATCATCCCTTTTTAGGCTACACCTAATGGATTGATAGTAATAAAGGGCTCAACAAAAAAGTCATACACTTTGTTTAGGTCCTTTAAAGTAACTTTCGACTATTTATTTGCCAAACAGGCTAGATAGACATTTGAATGAATCTTGTTGGCACATTTTGATACCAAAATATAACACCTAACAACAAAGATAAACCATGATTAGCGCCATTTAAAGAAATTAGTCACTTTTCAAAAGTCACATTTTCAATACACTACGCGGGAGGAAAATGGTCGGGTGTGAGGTTCACCCGTGTGTGACACTGTTTCGACCAGGATTGACCGGGCAATCGATCACAGAGCGCAGCCGTGCACACTATGCTGCGTTGGGTCGTACACTTTGAGCGGGATATTTGATTCCGAACATATAAGTGCATTACATTAAACAGCTTGGAATTTTACCAAGCCTTAGGGATGCACCTTGGTTTGGTTGAGCTGTAGATATCAATGAAGCATTTCAAATGACAATCATTAACACAACCTTCACCTATGCATGACACTTTTAATTTGAATTAGCCCACGTGAGGGGAAATGCGCAGCGATCAACACGGGACTGATACGGCTGGTGTGCTTGTTAACAATTGGTGTTTTCTTCCCGCGTACTGTAGTGTATTGAAAAAGCGACTTTTAAAAAGTGACTAATTTTCTTTAAATGGTGCTAATCATGGTTTATCTTTGTTGTTAAGTGTTATATTTGGTATCAAAATGTGCCAGAAAGATTCATCCAAATGTCTATTTAGCCTGTTTGGTAAACAAATAATTGAAAGTTACTGTTTAAAGGACCTAAACAAAGTGTATGACTTTCTTTTGTTGAGCACTTTATATAGTCAGTGATGAGAATGAGAGACACACCATATTAAACTATTACGTGTTGATACCTAAATTAAATGGAATAGGCTTTAAAAGTGAAAAAAATAAGAACCCCTTGTGTATTGTGATGTTTTCTTATTGAATGATTATAACCACACAATCCAACTTCTTTTCATATTAAGTTGATTCGTAAAAGTGTATAGAATCATCTTGAGTGATTTACGCCCTCACAGATCATAAAAAAATTCCTGACAGAATACATGCCTAAACTATAAAGCAATCAAGGGAAGAGGAAGTAAACTGAAAACAAAACCCCAACCAAACCCACCATATCATTTTTTATTGCATAGGCTCACCTTTCAAAACCAAATTTCACTGAGCAATTTCTTTGCACGTCATCGTTAAAAGACTACAATATTGTTGTTAATGGGATATACACTCATCATGACTGCTCCAAAGCGGACACACAGCATGCTGACCGCTACTACTGTATCTCTATTGCTGGCTATGATAACTCTTGGTCTTGTTAGTCTTGCTATAGCACAATCAGTTGAAGTATCAGAACCAAGGGTATATAATGATGCCAAATATGGACCAGTTGTATATGTATCGTGTACAAGTACCTTTCCAAATGGAAGCATTCATCAGGAAACCAGGTGGATATTTTTGAACAGAACATTAACTGTAAACGGTGAACTGACAGAAGGTGACTCAGCAAAGTATGGAGTTGGATATTATAACCGAAGATCCACTCTTTACATAAGAAATCCAGTTAAAGAGGATACTGGAATTTACCACTGTCAGCTTGCATATGAGGCATATGATTATATTAACTTACGTGGATACTTTCCACATAGATATACAAGAAATATCACCATAGATTTATATCTTCCAGCTGCAAATTACCCAGAATGCAGTATTGCACCATCTACTACCTTGACGCAAGGAACTGAAGCTACATTCGACTGTACGGTTGGTGAATCTGTACCTGGTGTTAACTTGGAACTAACACTTCTAAGACAAGATGGAACCTACAAACAACTTGGTACTGAGACTTCTACACAGGTTGTTTCGTTTGATGACCATAACACAATGTTTGTTTGTGTGATGACGAGTGACACTTTTCCAACTGGAAGTCGTTTGTGTTCTGCTGGACCTATATTTATTCGGTTTGGGCTTACATATTGGAAGACCAATGATCCCGCTATTGGTCTACGAATAGTTGTGCAGTGTAGATATTTGTTTTCTACAGGAAGTACAGAGCATAAGCTAAAATGGATGTTTAACAATGACGTAATGGCTAAGAATAATGACCTTGTAGAAGCTGATCCATCAAGGTACAGTGTAAACATATCCAGAATGGATGAGTTTACACTCAGTAGACTAACTATTCAAAATGCTGTCAAAGAGGATGAAGGTGATTACCAATGTCAAGCTGGATATGTCCAAAGTGGTGAGACACATCGAGAGATGATCCAAATAACAGTACCCATATATTCCTACCTACCAGCACTGAATTACCCAGAATGCAGTATTGCACCATCTACTACGTTGACGCACGGAACTGAAGCTACATTCAACTGTATGGTTGGTAAATCTGTACCTGGTGTTAACTTGGAACTAACACTTCAAAGACCAGATGGAACAACCTACAAACAACTTGGTACTCAGACTTCTACACTGGCTGTTACAGTTAATGACCATAAAGCAATGTTTGTTTGTGTGATGACGTCCGACACCTTTCCAACTGCACGTCGTGAGTGTTCTGCTGGACCTATACTTATTCAGTTTGGGCTTATATTTTGGACTACCTACACTCCAACTCGACTTGATCTACGCATACTCGTGCAGTGTAGGTATTTGTTTTCTCTAATAAGCACAGGGCACAAGCTAAGATGGATATTTAATAACGAGGTAATGGCTAAGAATAATGACCTCGTAGAAGCTGATCCATCAAGGTACAGCGTAGATATAAACACTAGGGATGAATATACCTTCAGCATGCTCTACATTAGAAATGCTGTCAAAGAGGATGAAGGTGATTACCAATGTCAAGCTGAATATGTCCAAAGTGATGTGACACACACACAGAGGATCCAAATAACAGTACCCATAGATTCCTACCTACCAGCTCTTAATTACCCAGAATGCAGTATTGCACCATCTACTACCTTGGCGCAAGGAACTGAAGCTACATTCAACTGTATGGTTGGTGAATCTGTACCTGGTGTTAACTTGGAACTAACACTTCAAAGACCAGATGGAACAACCTACAAACGACTTGGTAATGAGACTTCTACACAGGTTGTTACGTTTGATGACCATAACGCAACATTTGTTTGTGTGATGACGAGCGACACCTTTCCAAATGTGCGTCGTGTGTGTTCTGCTGGACCAGTAACAGTTAGTTTTTGGCTAATTGCAAAACAGTGGACTAAAAACAGCCTACCTGAGTTCAGCCCAAGTAAAGTTGTGCAGTGTAGATTTTCTTTTGATACAAAAGACGCCAGGTATATGCAAAGGTGGATGTTTAACAATGAGGTAATGGCTAAGAATAATGACCTGGTAAAAGCTGATCCATCAAGGTACAGCGTAGACATATTCACTAGGAATGGATATACTTTCAGCAGGCTCTACATTAGAAACGCTGTCAAAGAGGATGAAGGTGATTACCAATGTCAAGCTGAATATGTTCAAAGTGGAGTGACACACACAGAGATGATCCAAATAACAGTACCCATATATTCCTACCTACCGGCTCTTAATTACCCACAATGCAGTATTGGAAAGCCATCTCCCAATGCGATAAATGAAACCGTCTTCTACGATGGAACGGAAGCCACATTCAACTGCACGGTTGGAGAATCTGTACCAACGGTTAACCTGCAACTAATTCTTCAAAGACCAGACGACACCACAAAAGAATTTGGTAACGCAACTGTTGATAAGGACAATCACTACGGATGACAATAGCGCTACATTTGTCTGTTTTATGACAAGCAATAAGTTTCCGAATGTTAATCGTTCATGTGCTGCTGGACCTATAACAGTGTTACCGCAACCAACAATATCTGCACCAACTACTGATCTACCTGCTTCTGATTCAAATAGCGCCATGCAGAATGTTTCTGCTATAGCCATTATATCCATTGTAGGTGGCACCATAGGTGGTGCCTTTATCATTATATTGATAGCAGTACTTATACTACAATTCAAACTATTCAAATCTGAAACTCAATCTAGCACGCCAGTACATTCTACAAACAGTTTTAGATTGTCTGAAAGGCCAGCTGACACGGTCAACAACTCACAGGCTTCGCTTTCACCTGGATCCCATTTAACTCAACCAACTCTCAATCAAGATGATTCCGAGTATGCGGTTGTTAATAACCCCGACAGTTTCAGTGAGGATGCGTCCAGTTTCAGAGACGACAACATTTACGAAAACGCAGATCTGAACCTCTCGTCACACGCTCCACAATCAAGCTCAGCGTCACCCAATCAGGACGGTTCTGAATCAAGAGATGACGACATGCCTGTTTATGAGACCACCCAGTTTGACAAATCGTCACCAGCGGCCTCTAATTCACCAGTCTACACTCAAGTAAACAATGATACACCTGTCTACTTTCAAGTAAACAAGGATCCACCTGTGTACAGCCATGTAAACAAAGGTGTTAAGACTGATGAGGCTAAAGAGTCTGATAACAAAGATAAAAGTCATAGAGAGAGTTCCGGATTCGTCGATAATATCTTGTATATTTCGTCTGGTCCCGCCAACGCTGGTGATGTAGCTTACTCGAGGGAAGCCGACACTAATATTTACGAATCCGTTGACATAGATGCATTGCAAGACTTAGCTGGGGCTCCTCAACCTCCTATATATAGCGAGGTTAATAATCGTGCCAAGACTGGAACTGATGACGTCGGCCGGGATAGTTGAAGGGAAACTATCATGAAATAGGACCCATTTCAAGCTTTAGACCTGGATCCAACTCTATAAAGCTCAAATTAGGGAAAGCTCCGGTTTTGTTGACAACATGACATATGTTTCATCTGTACCTTCTAATACTGATTATGACAAATGGAGATCATGAAGGACACTGTGTCCTGTGCCCTATTGCATAAACGATAAGATGCTTCTTAAATGACTTAAGTAGAGTAATTAGTTTAACTCTTCTTTAGCCTTGTCCAGAAGTGTATTAAAGAATTCTTCCTAAGTTGAGCTTTATAGAGTTGGACTCAGGTCTAAAGCTTGAAATGGGTCCTATTTCATGAAGATTGAATCATGAAATATTGAACAATTCACTTAAGAGAAGAGTTGAACACTTAAAGAAGCATCACTCTTCTTAAGATGAATCTTAACTTTTATTCAATAGGACCCTAGAGAGGCGTAGACGTCTATGTTGGTTAAAGTATACTTTAGCTCCTAGGTATTAAACCATTTACATGGTAGAATAAAGTGTTCCATGACGAGGCCAAAACAAATGTGTTGTTTGTCCATAGAGGGTCCTCAAAAGGTAGGGTCGGTAGGTCGGATATTTGTTTGTTTGTTTGTTTTGGGCCATTCTTAGCCAGCACGCCAAATTCGGAACCGTATCAGATCTATTGGATGACCCATACTTGATCCAAAATAAACCCACATAATACTACATGGTATGGAGTGTCGATTAAGGTCAAAACATTTTTTTCTTTCTTTTTTTTCTTCTTATTTTCTTGTAGTTTTTTTTGGAGAGAAAAAGGAAATATGTTGCACAGTCGGGACTATTATACGCGGTCGGTCGGACGTGGACAAACAAACAGTTTTTTGTTTGTTTTGGCCCAGGTCTATGATGCATATTCCAACAAAGAATTGGTGCATTCCTGTGAGCTAAACTACACTTTAAAAAGTTTGTGATATTTCAGTTTCTGAATTTCTACATTGCATTTAATAATAGTATGTCAAAGTCCTGTGCAAACTTGGAAAACTATGTTTGATTTGGTATGTAGAACGTTCTTTTCATAGAAAAATCGAAACAAATCAATGTAACCATGATATGGTGTAGTAACTGTAAAATAAGAAATATAATGTAAAAGCTGCTTATTTATCCACAAAATTAGCCTGTGAAAGTAAATGTAATAACTAAAAGAGGGCTTAACCTTTCGATCCTACAGAATCATTAACAAAGGCAAACAAGAAAGGAAGAGCTGGTGTATCAAAAACAATGTATCGTATATATATAATGATTGTGAGTAAACTTTACATTTTATTCATGACAAATTTGTTTCGTGTGGGCTCTGGATTTTATCTATATATGCAGCGATGGAAAAACCCACATGACTTTCCACCCGGGGTTGACTAGGTAGGAACTACACACTTTGTGGACTTACAATATTTCTAACCCTAACTTTTACAAAAGGAAATAAATCGGTTGAAAAAGTGGTCCTATAGTGGGTGGATTGTATCGGCTCAAAACATGATTTGTGGCACAGAAATAGTACATCTATGGTAAAAAACCCAGCTGATTGTGATTTAGAGTAAAACTTGATGATAGCAGAATTTAGTTCTTATATGACACGAAACATTTAGAATTGATTATTTGAAATTAAGTTGTACGTGGAACAAAACACGATTTTTAAATTGTGGATGGCTTCGTCTGACAGTGACAGAGGATGGGCGTGGCGTTATTTGCATTTTATGAATATTGTAATTAGATCAGTTTGGAAAGACGCTGGATCGCGACCATCACATCGTGTGAGGTCATGAATAGTCATGGATGAATATTCATTCACAACGAATGATTGACAGTTTACGCTTAACTTCCGGAGGACGAACTTATAGAGTGCACTATACTGTGAACAAAATCTTAACAATGGGCAGATAGGGTGTTACATCACCTTGCCGAGATCCGCTCACTCCTCTTTGGGGTAAATAAAACAATATAAAGATAGAATTCTTCTTACCAAACATTTCTCCAAGATTGCCTAATATTGGGCCAATATTGGTTCAAGCTTGGGCCTATGAGCAAATATTATTGCGCCAATATTGGATGAAACATCAATATTGGGCCAATATTGGGCCAATGTTGTAATGTATTCTGGGTAGCGAGGGTGAACTGGCCAAAACATAATTTTAATCCCTCTATTACTATTACGGAATAAAGCAATACAACTATCATGATCAATACACACAATATTATTAATAGAGCTGCGACACACATGATTGTCAACGCCGGGTGGAAAGTCATGTGGGTATTTCCATCGCTGCATATACAGGGTGAGTCAAAAAACATTGTGTACGATTTGAAACGGCCATTTGACCTTGATGCGTGCATTGAACCATGATCAGTGTAAAGCGGTGTCAATCTAGTTTATCCTCCCAAAAAATGAAAGTAATCGACTGAAGAATAAGCCAACTGTGGCAAGTTTTGTAAACTGACCGTGTTTTTCGCCTTTCCTACTGTATATCTATGATTTATTTAGTTACTGAATATTGATTGGGAAAAGTTGTACTTTTAGTTATAAGCATGCATCAGGTTTGGTAGAACATACTTTTCAGCTCTTTTGATAAAGAAAATTCAACGTGATCATGATATGCTGTAGTGACTGTAAAATAAGAAATATAATGTATAAACTGAATGCAAACTGCTTTTTTATCCACCAAAATAGCCTGTGAAAGTAAATGTAATAACTAAGAGGGCCTGACCTTTCGATCCTACAGAATCTTTAACAAAGGCAAATAAGGAAGAAAGAGTTAATGTATCGAAACAATCTGCATATCTATGTATATATCTATGATAGTTCGTGAATATTGATTGGGAAAAGTTGTACTTTCGGTTCCAGGCATGCATCAATTCTTTGATGGAATGAAGACCATCAACTATTGATTATGTGGCACCCTATTATACCGTGCAATTGATGCATGCCTTGGGACCTAGAGAGTGAGTCAGAAAAAACGGGCACTTTTTTCACAAAGGCGTCACAAAAAATGTATGCGTGCATATTCAATACCAATGGTAGCACTATAAAGACAATCATTTGGCTTTCATTCAAAAGAAGAATTTTACAAATCGACCATTGCAAAGCCACTACTTTTGAAGCCAGTCTACGCGATGGCCGAATTATCAAGCCATTCCTTAACATGCTTAATGAGGTTCGCTTTCTGAATAAGCTGAAATGCCCTTTTTCACTTTCCCCCTTGAAGCTGTAATACTCATAATTCCACGGTTCTATTAATTTTTGGTCATTTTAAGATTTTGTATCTAACATTCTTATATAGTGGGTGTGGTTTTGGATGTCAGCAGGCAATTTGATTGGACTGGGCTGATTTTCAGCCGACACGCCTATACATTATGAGACAGTGGTGTATAGTTTGGGCGGAGCTTAATTCATTCGACACCTTCAGCGCGTATGATTATCGCGTTAGCGTGCCCTATACAAAGTCGCTGGCATATGCGTTGCACGTATAACGCAGCGTTGCTACGTGCGCGTGTGCTTTAGAACGAGATTAATTCAAAGCATGAAGTTGGTAAAAAGCTCGCTGGATTCGCCAATTTTATAAAGGGTGAAATGTGTTGTTGTTTGATTAAAATTAATCTAACAAACTGCGATATTTTAGGACAAAAGATCAAAATAACCAATAAACTAAAT
Source organism: Ophiura sarsii (assembly GCA_035610835.1). NCBI lineage: Eukaryota > Metazoa > Echinodermata > Ophiuroidea > Amphilepidida > Ophiuridae > Ophiura > Ophiura sarsii. Next base: position 49,096,170 of record CM069456.1, on the reverse strand, counting down.
AAGAATGAGAATAAAGTATAATTCTTAGCTATTTTGCTATATACGATGGTCTTATAATGTTTAGGCTGTATCATATTTGTGTCGTCGTGTATTCATGTGCCGTTTCATGTGTTTCTCTAGTTTCATTGGTTGGCATCTCTGATAAGCCAACCACCAATACTGTGTGTTAACGCCATTCCGTGCATTGGCTTTAAAATACCGGGTTCTACTAAAATTGATGCAATGTTCAAATTCAGAATTTCCCAAATAAGTGGTCTTTGTAGCGCTATCATTGGATTTGAATATGCAGGCCTGACATATCTGTAGCGCTTTCTCTAAAAGTGCCTGTTCTTTCTGACTCACCCTGTAGTGCACTTTATGCATTACTTGTAATATCTAGTTGTTCAAGATTTTTTGCTAGAACAAATTTGTCCACGTCCGACTGGCCGTCATTGTTAATAGACTAGACTACCATATTGTTGTAAATGGGACAGACACTTATCACGACTTCACCAAAGCGGACAAACATCATGCTGACTACTACTACTATTGCATCTCTATTGCTGGTTATGATAACTCTTGGTCTTGTTAGTCTTGCTAGAACACAATCAGTTGAAGTATCAGAGCCAAGGGTATCTTACTATGCCAATTATGGACCAGTTGTATGGGTGTAAAGGTACATTTCCAAGTGGAAGCTATAGTCGGGAAACCCGGTGGATATTTTCATACAGAACATTATCTGTAAGTGATGAACTGGAAGAAGGTGACTCAGCAAAGTATGCAGTGTCATACCATAATGGAGGATCCAGTCTTCATATAAGAAATCCAGTGAGAGAGTGTGCTGGAATTTACCAATGTCAAATTGCATATAATGCATATGATTTTAACTTCGGTAGGAACTTTTCATATACATATACAAGAAATGTCACCATAGAAATAGATTCATATCTTCCAGCTGCAAATTACCAACTATTACCATTACCATGACGCATGGATCTGAGGCTACATTCAACTGTATGGTTGGTGAATCTGTACCGGGTGTTAACTTGCAGCTAGAACTTCAAAGACCAGATGGAACAACGTACAAACGACTCGGTACTGAGATTTCTACACAGGTTGTTACATCCGATAACCATAATGCAATGTTGAACCTATAAAAGTGTTACCTCAACCAGCAACATCTGAACCAACTACTGATCTACCTGCTTCTGATTCAAATAGCGCCATGCATAGATGTCTCTGCTATACGTTTCTGATTAGATTTTGAAGGCACAGTAAGCTCTCACCCCTCCATGCACAAACATCAACTTTATTGGTTTCCTGTACTATTTTTAGACTGTTGTGTTTTGATTTGGGGTGTTTTTTGTTTGAAAGATACATACACCATATCCCTGGTATTTTGGTATGCAACAGAATGAACAGATGCTTCAGAAAATGGTTACAAAACATGATTCTTTCTCTTGGATCGCCCCCATTCCATTTCAATGGATTTTTTTCTATAATAAACAAATAAATTCTACTTCAACCATAGTTTTACTAACGAATATTGGCCATATTAAATTGAATATAATTCTAATCAAATTAATTGAATATATATGACATATTTAAAACTTAAATTGAATGTAAAATTTATTCATTTGTATATTTCTATATTTACTTATTTACTTTTTATATTATTAATTATCTACATAATTATTCATTTATTTATTTAATCATTTTTTATTTATTAATGTTTTCTCATGTTTATTTGTTTTAATTTCTTTATTTTATAAGTAATTTTTAATATTTTAATTTTTAATATGCGTGTATTTATGTATTGATTCATTAGTTTATTGATTCATTTATTTTCGATTAAAAATGTAATTTTCGATTTATATTATTATTTATTAACAAAATGATTCAACTATTTATTTAAAAGTGTTTTTAAAAAAATACTCATTTATTTATTTCTACATTTATTTATGTATTGATCAAATAAATTGAATACATATGACATATATTTAAAACTTAAATTGAATGTTAAAACCGTGTTTATCACTAAACCATGGCTGTAATTTATATTGCTTTCTAGTAATGCCATGCAAGAATCTTGCACAATTATCATCTATGCGCTTGCTTCTTCTGCCACATAATTTTAGCAACTAAAAGCCGTATTTACAAATGTTGCTATTTTTGCTCTTTCTATTTGCCTTATATCGCAATTTCCTTTTGACCGCCAACTTTCCATTTTAATGGAATTTTTATCTGGCATATGTTATGATTTTCAGCCATTTTTGGCCCAGTTCAAAATTATCAACTGTCTGCGCATGCGCATATTTTCTGTACGTTTCATATGAATAAGTTCAGATAATTAGTTACCTATCCTGTGGAATCGCTCAAACTGGTTATTTTCTTGGATTTTTCCTTATGTATTGGACTTTCCGCAACATAAGTGATTCACTGACTGGGAATTTTTCAATGAAAATGGGCTATTTGAAATACTGATATTTGTATATTTTTTATTCAATTGCTTCTCCTTACTTTTTCCTCTTATAATACATATTTTAAACTACACTGGGATTAAAGTTATTGTCTTAGGTATCATAATTATGCAAAAAATAATCGGGATTTACCTGCTTCAGGTGTCATGTTATGCAATCTTGTTACCACGTGTTTCATACAAACAATTCAAATTTCCTGCCAAATAACTTATTTAGCAGTGTCCTAAGTGTACTTCCTTTAAGCTAATGCTTTGAAGTCATAGTTCATACTTAGAAATTTAAAAGTGTATGTTTTGAATGACAAAGGTTCATACGTTGAAATTATCACACTATCCCTCAATAGAATTACTCATGCATCCCATTTCATGATCACTTTCATTACTTATTGACAAACCCTCGTAGAAGCATGCTGGATGAAAGAATGAGAGTTAGTTAAAGTTGGAAGAAACGAATGAAGTAAAAAGAGCCACTCCCGCCCAACAAATAAATTTAACAAATTTAACAATTTTGCTGTAACATGATTAGCTCATTACCAACAGTCTATTTTTAACAAACAAATATATGGGATGTATTTTTGTAGTATTTCCCCCCTCGTGAGACACTTTTTTGACACGCCCTGTATGTCACGATGTTGTAGATTTGATTATAGATTAGTCAACCATCGCATCAAGAAAGACCATCCGAGCCTGATTGGCTAACCAAATACAAATTCGTTTACGCCTTCGAAGTTCAAACACGTACCATAAGTTTATAGATATACACATACATATTCTGTGTGTGGTACATTTTAATATTGTATCTTCCACAAATATATTTTTACAAAATGTAAGTATTAAATTAATTTCATATAAACCACCATATCCCCAACACTTTTCATCACATACCAATCGGTATCAATAATAATTATTTACATTCTGATTAATCTTAATCTCATATATTCTGATTAAATCTTAATTTGATAAAATATTCGGTGCATAGTACAAACATTATTAAGAAATGCGGCGCTACTCATTAATACTATATCATGTGATATTAATGCGCAGCTTTTTCACACCACAAAACGTAAAATCAATGCATGATGGTACAACCTGAGAAGATACATTTATATACTAATTTCGTGTTTATACGGTATGATTAAATTTAAACACCTATGTTTCAATCCGAAACACTCTGGATGCATATTATAATTTATATACGTCATTCATATATTCTTGTCCATTGATTGGTTAAAAGTGGGTCACATTATCAAAAATAAACACGCTATTTTGCCAAAAGTACTATTTACGGCTCCCAAAAGTACTATTTACGGCTCCAAAGAAGACTATTTACGGCGCACCTGTGCGCCCAGTAGTTTCACGCGGCGTTGTATTCCGCGTGACGCGAGAGGGAGCACGATTTGCATCCCCGGGCGCAGCGTGACGATCGTTCGATGCACTGCCTTTGAATTGAACTTTTGAAACTTTTTAACTGATGAAGATTGGAACTTACCGGATGATTTTTGAATTTGAATTTTATGGAACTAGAAATATATGAATGACGTATATAAAACAAATATATACTGCCTTTATTCGAGTCTCTGGATTAAAACTATGGTCCCTCGGTGACTGCATATAGTGCTATTTTGCTTCGGGGCTGAGCCCGTCAGCAAAATAGCACTATTGCAGTCACCTCGGGTCCATAGTTTCAACCAGAGTCTCTCATGGCAGTATTATATTTGTATTTATCATGTAGTTTAAAGCTCACACTGGTAAGTGATAAGTATAAGGCATTTTAATGGTGAACAATTGACGACCTATACACAAATCTGGTCTCGTTTTTTCAAAACACTGCAAATAGTCGGGTATCTACAGAGGGTAAGTGTGCACCCCCCCCCCCCCCCCCCCCCCCCCCAGGACTCCCCAAACCAACTTTTTTTACTTCCTATCATGATCCTAAGACGTACATAATCAGGATGTTACCAAAAATATTTTCATAATGCTAAGGGGTTATGCAAGATGTGTTTGCAGTGTTTTGAAAAACGAGACCAGATTTGTGTATAGGTCGTCATTTGTTCACCATTAAAATGCCTTATGTAGATACCCGACTAAAAAGTGCATTGTATTTATTTATTTTTGTATCATTATTTTTTAATATTAAAAACATAATGTCGCTTAACATTGCGGAACTACAGAATAAAAGCTAGTGAAATACAAAAGCATCTATGTAGTCTTTATGCAGGCAACTAACGATGTGAAACATATTGTATTCTAGAGATATTCGTGTTAAGCAACTTCCGACAATAAAAACGTGTTACAAATTAGCGTTGGCTAAACATTGAAATAAATTGCACTCTCGCAGATATTTCATCAGACATTACAACATATTGTTGCATTGATATCTGTTATTTCATCGTCAAGTACTGATGCTATGTATACATGTAAATGGATATACAAACATATAAAACAACATATGCTATTGATGTAAAAAAATGCATAGTTAAGATACAAGTACAAAATGACTTTAAAACCTCCCCATTACAAAAAATACATTAATTTTCAAATATAATAAATCTGAATTGAAACATATGAGAACTCCCCATCTTTCCATAAACTCCTCTTGACAATTTTAAAATTCATTGGCAAATTTTTCTTGGTGTAAAAGAGTCTTAAATGATAAAGTACTGTTTATAATTTGACATAAGTCTATGAGATCAGTTATATAATGAGATTAGAATACTAAACTAACTTTGATGCATTTTTGCTCCATCGAAATGTCTTAGGTATAAGCTACATTCATTAAAAATAGTACACACCCTTTGGTTTGAATGTTCTAAAGATATATTTATAGGATATATTAAAGTTCAGTCAGTTCCAAATTGGCGAAACTGCTTTTACAGCAGCGCTTGAATTCAGAAGAGAGTCAGCGTGCAAAACGCTCACATAGAACAACTGGCGCATTGTAAATTGATGTGTGACGCTTGCGTATGCCAAATTAGCGCACATACGCTTGGATTACTTTTGCGCACGTAGAGAGATAAAAACTAACGACTTCTCGCCAATTTGGAACTGCTTAAACTAAAGACACAATAAGCCTAAACATTTGGCCAAATATCAGACCTTTATACGAAATGTAACCTGTGAAGATAAGGCTGTAACTCTTATAATATATAGTTATTAAATTTACAAATTCGCACTTCTCTTCATTTAAAAAAAAAAGAATCACTGTAACGGGGAGGAATCATTGTTCATTTGATAAATAGTATATAAAAGTATATATTTTGAAAGCACTTGGTTTGAAAAAGGCAAAAGACAATTTGAATATTGCCTGTTTTTGTTGTTCATTCTTTACAGTATTTTCTTGACTGCGAGCAAAAATTCTCAAGGGATACATACCTCCGTAATGCCCTAATGACATGGTTCTCAGTCAGACAAGTCAGCAGATATGCCCATATTGATTTAATGGGCTAGCATTGTTCATTATTAGACCGGCCAAAAGGGAGGACAAGTTGCCCTTCCAATCCAACAGGGTCTAGGAACTCGCTGTAGTCGTAATAATACACGTTTGGAAGAAAGGCCCTCAGACACTTAGGCCTTTTCCCCTTAAATATGCCTCTATTAAACAGTGCATGATCCGGGTGTTCGCATGCCGCTTCATGAAAACTGGCAAAATCAGCGTTCGAAATAATACCAATATTGCTCGCATGAAATTGATGAAATAAAGTAGAAGCCCATGTGCCCTAGAACTGACACCTCCCAAATGGCATAATGGATGGCGGCAAGATGACTTCCAAGGCTGGTGATTGCCACGGGTTGATTAGAAGAGGGGAAAGGTTAAAGGTAGAGGCGGTCGATCCTATAATCCCAGGATTGGAGTGCCCATCTCTCTTTCAAAGCGATAGGGCCAGACTTACTCCTTTTTATAATGTTGCTGCGTGGGGCTCGCCACACCTCCTCCACAGCGAATCTGTTACCTTCCCAGCACTGGAGAATGCCGGTACCCATTTAAAAACACCTACATGTAGGTAGAGAGGAGTAATTGCGGTAAAGTGCCTTACTCAAGAGCACAACATGTTGACCACAACGGGACTCGAACCCACAACCTTTAAAGCATGAGTCCAATGCCCTACACACTGCGCCACATGCCCACGAAGGGGTAGGTGGGTTTATCGTTGGTGGCGGAATTCAGGAAAGCAGTGTGGTTGGCATGACATGCATGATGATTTAAGGGTACTGTGCTTGATGGAATGGCTGTTGGTGGGGTTAAGGGAAGGCTTCCAAAAATTTGATAAAACGGGGACATTGAGTCAGCTAGTGGATGTTGACGACCACGTCATAATGGCTTCTTTCGAAGACCATAATATCATTGTGTGCCCAACTCGAGCTGTTGATTGTTAAGTGGCTGCATGGGTGCCAGTGGGCTTGTTATCATATTGGTCATTTGCATTTTATGAATCTTCGAGAGGCAAGTCTGTAGGATGTAATATCAGACTATTCGGATACTCAAAGTTCCATGAAGACTCGTGAACGTTACAAACAACAGTTGCGCATATTAATTAACAAATACTAATCGACACGATTGCTGTTAACTTCATATTTGGTCTTACTGAATGTTTGAAAGTCTTGTTGGCGGAAAAATGCCGTTAAGAATTGCATGAACACTAGTACATCATAACTTTTTCCAGTTGGAAGTAGACCTTGTAGAAATGCATTATGGCCACCGTGAGATGTCAGCGCTAAGACGATGTTATCCTCTTGCTCTATTTCCTTCATTGGAATTGCTGAAATAAAATAAAAACATGAAACATAATTTTCTTTTTCTTCTTTCTCTATACGACAAAGCTATTTCAGAAGAGAGCCAAATACATTACAGTAACAGAACAGTATATATACAAGGCGTCGTTGACAATACTCACGACAAGAGCTTTTACTCTTATATAGCGGCAACGACCCCTTAGAAATGATGATGGGCAAAAAATCGATATTATAAGCCATTAGAACGTTACAAGCGAACAACAACAACAACTAAACAAGATAGGCCGAATGGTTGCCGCCCAAGTAACGTATGTGGTCGAAACTAAATGAAACCGAACATTGCCCGAAAATTTGGCCAAAATGGGCGATATGCCCTTTCTTGGCAGGATGACAACTTACAATATCGAGAGCGAGAAGCTTTTAGGGTGTCAATGATTGTTGTAGAGATTAAAGAAACCATCGCCGTAAAACCCAAGGCGAAACCTTTTTATGAGTATCATGTATCTTTATCATGTTTACGGTCAACTTACATTTATATGGCGCAAATGGGTCGTCAGCTGCATTCAAAATGAGCGTCGGTATCTTGATCGTATGCATCTTATTATGCAGAGTACATTCCTTGTAAAAATGTTGCCAGTCCTGGTAACCGAACATAGGTACTGTGAGACGATCATGAACCTCTCTCATGGTCTTTGCCTACAGATTGGGATGATGTGAACGAAATTGAGAATCAGCTACAATGGAAAAGTTGATGCGAATGGTAAAAGAAATTCATTCGAACGAGTTTGAATAGAAGAAGAGTAGTTTAGGCGGTATCAATATGTTCCATGGAAAACCTTTTAGGGAGCACATCAAAACTCGACCGCGCGGCAACCACCGTTTTCGCCCGGTTGGACCGCATATCATTGTTCAGAACCATAGAAACCGGTTGCAACCGCACGGAACCCCACGGAACCGGCGGTTGCCGGGCGGTCGAGTTTTGATGTGCTCCCTTAAAAATATGCTTTTGCCCAGGTATTTGACCGTGTACTTGAAAGGATCTTCTCAAAGTTTCATTGACACGTACACTGTACGTGGTCTTAAAAGACTGCGTTACTCATGAGCTCAGACCAAATGAACGGGTACATGTAGGTTGAATGCTTTGCAAGTGTGTCGATGGAAAACTAGACTTAATCGCATCACAAGTCGACCCCTTACGTGAGATAAATCCACGTTCAAGCTGCCACCATGTTTAAGGGGCTTTTTGTACAATATTCTCCGTTTAGTATCGTGTAGATGTTCATCGCACTTACCTCCAGAATGCTATCTACATCAAGTGTTTCATGTTGACGCAGCATTTCTACATTTCTATGCAAGAATTAAGAAAACGAAAGCAGTAGTTAATTTTATCTTACAATACAAGACAGAGCATATTTATATCTAACGCTAGTACTGGTTGCAACTACAACTAATCTTTTAATGAGAACGGTGTGGCAAAATGTTATTTACACCATTACGAGCAGAATTGTAATATAACTACTACTTTTAAATTTGTTAGGCTAAGGTGAGTTGCTACCGTAATAAGTCATTTAGATCCCTTCTCCCTTCGTTTATCACGAAGCTAATAAATTCCGTCGTCTCCAAAGGATATGGACACTGTGTGACGTAACAATTTCCAATGGAGGGAGGCAATCTTAAACTAAAAGTTCAAAATTGCTCTCCTAGCATTTTGCACCTGCAAGAACCAAATGATTCATTAGTGATTATCAAGAACGAAAGCAGTGTAGCTTGCCCGTCATTAGTGGCGGCGCCACGGGGAGGGGGGAGGTATTTGTCCCCCAAATATTGTTATGTCCCCCAGCTTTACCCCCCCCCCCCCACACACACACACAAAAAACAAAAAAAAATAGCGAAAATTAGATCAAATTTGACAATTTATTTTCATACCAAATTAGTTGAATTAGACCAAATTTGACAATGTTAGCGTAAAATGGCAAACAAAATAAATGTGCGCATCTTTTTTTCTTCATGCCCCACGTTTGCCACCCCCAATAAATAATGATGCTTGCGCCGCCACTGCCCGTTATCCTTATCTTTACTTTTAGTGTGTCGAAATAACTTACGGTTGAATTAAGTCTCTTAGTACACCGTTCGACAAGGGTGTATTAAATAATTGACGCGTTGGAAATTTCTCTATAGAACGAGTTGTCTCAAGGCCGTCAAACAACACAGAAACAAACATGGCGGCCAGGAGGTGACAATCATCCCCGTAATGCTCCAAGTAGTGAAAGAGAGTCACTCTGTAAATTACAAGAAAACGGGTAAAGAATCGGTTTAAATATGATTCTTTTTTATAGGTTTGAACGCCCGGGGGGGGGGGGGGGGGTCTTAGTGGCTATGAGGTTACGGGTATGTGCCGCCAAAAAGGGTCCCATTGTTCACCCTCTGGTAAATGGATGACCCTTTCATAGCCATTTTTGGTAAATGTATGGGTCTAAAATCCTTAATTTTGCTGTTTTTCGCCAGAGTTTTAGCAAAATGTGTCAAATATAGGAAAAGTATGGGTTTCTGGTAAATATATGGGTCCATTTCTCCCGAAAATTGGTGAACGTTTTGGTTAATTTTCATTTCAGCTGGCGGCACATCCATACCAAAAAATATCTGAGTTCTCCCCCCCCCCCCCCCCCCCCCCCCCCCCCCCCGATTAAACGTATGTTGCTCACCAATACTATGAAGACGTTCTTGAATGGCACCGTGATCTCGTGGGTTATAACTTTGAGTTTGTGTAAGCTGAGACCAACTGATTTTGTGTGAGACCAAAAACACACAACTGTACTACTAGAGACTCGAAAGCAACCTCTTAAATCGTAAAACAATTTCCAGTATTATAATCTGCTACATTTTAAACCCCCTGAGTTCTATCTGCCGATTGGTCAAAAAGGACATTTTGGTATCAACATTTTGTTTATTGAAAATTGGAAAATGGTAAAACTACAGCCTCGTGGAAAGCGTTAAGGACTATTGTCCAGACCATATACTAACTCTTAGACCTATGCTACCCTCTGAATATTTTTTAGCCCCCCCCCCCCCCCCCCCCACCCCCGCCCCGGCTGCTTAATTTCTTTCTGCAACTATAACGGGATGCATCCCATTGTGTTACTACGCTTTATTCCGTGTAGCGATCTGTCGTCTGTGCATCCCGTTATAGTTGCATAAAGAAAATACGCGCCCCGGCTATGCCAATGTGATAATGACTTACGCTCCGGCCGAGAAAGCTTCTGCTAGTAACGGTGCAAGTGGATACTTGGCTTTGATGTGTGATATGGCCGTACGATAATCTTCAGGGTTTGTCATGGCGAATGTGCGAGGAGTCTGAAAAAATAAAAAAATAGCATACAGTATTGTGTAAAATTAAAAACAACAACATTACTGCAACTGCACTTTGCAACTCGAACTCGAACTGCAACAACTACGAACAGTTACAGTTGTAGTTGTTGTAGTTGCATGGGTTTCAGTTTCAGTTCCTGGGGGAAGTTGCAGTTGTAGTGGTACTTGTTGTACAGGGTGACCCAAAAAAATGTTAACACTTGGTCCAATCCTCTCAGTATGAAAGTAAAGCTTTTAAAATGCACGAAGTAAGAAGCAACATGATTAAGTCACACACACACATCAGTTAATCTCTTCTTTGTTCTTTTCAACGCATTCTTTCGATTCTTTTCAAGCTTAAAAGACATAAATAAATATATTCCACATAAATTATATAGGTATTTTGTCATGAGTTCAAGTTCTATACTCTTTTTCCATGTGCAATGGGTAGCTGTCAGTAAAGCAGTCTTTAAAATTGAAAATGAAACATTTTATGTTCTTTGTTGAAATGGTCCATCCAATTAAATAAAGTAACTAATATTGCACTGAAATAAAACTAGTATTGCTTGTATCGTTGGATAAATGAATGAAAAGATTCAATTATATTCAATAATCGATACATTCTAACTTATGATTAAATGTTGCAATGGTATTGTTACTTTTGAATTACTGCACAATAATGTTTTTGGCATTCTTACAAGTTCGTAATCATAGTTGTAATTAATGCAAATTGGACCAAGCCGATTTTGCTTCCTCATGTTTGCTGAAGCATATCTCCCGTTCTAAATAACCAATTGGAACGCAATAAAATGCAAATGAAAGCTTATTTACACAGCTTCCATAATACATCAAGATTAGACCCGTGTGTTCCTGTCCTTTTAAGATATCTTATGTGCCCGGAGTGTTAACATTTGTTGGGGTCACCCTGTAGTTATGAGTTGTAGTTGCAGCTGCAGTTGCTGAAGTAGAATTTGAAATTTAGTTTGAAGTTGGAGTTGGAGTCGCGTAGTCGTAGTCGTCATCGTAGCTGTAGTCGTAGCCAGCCGTGGCCGTAGCCGTAGCCGTAGTCGTGGCCGTAGTCCTAGTCGTAGTCAGTAGTTGTAGTTGTATAGTTGTGTGTTGTAGTGCCGTTGATGTAGTTTCTGCTTCAGTTTCAGTTTCAGTTGTATAGTGGGAGTTGGAGTTGGGGCTGGCGTTGGAGTTGGAATTGGAGTTGGAATTGGAATTGGAGTTGATGTTGTATAGTTCCAGTGGCAATTGCAGTTACATTTACAGTTGTATTTGTAGTTGTAGTTACAGTTGTAGGCTACAGCTGTAGTAGCAGTTGTACTTGCAGTTGTAGTTACAGTTGTATACAGACTGTAACAAAAAAAGTTATACAATCGCAATTTTATTTTTAATTCAATGTTAAAATCATGCAATGTCGAAATCTCTTACACTCTGTGTTAAGTTCCGTTTTGGCTACCAGAATCATTTTATTTGGTCTTTTTAACTACTTGCGTTTAAAAGTTATGACCAATCTACTAAGTCGCCCGTAGAAATCGGGTTGGGCCACTTTCACAATAATATCATACAATCTTGCTTGTATAAATTAAATGGTTAGGGTATCATGCAAGGAACATTAGAGAGAACAATATAATTTTTTTTCAAATAGTTTTATTTCATTTGAATAAATAAATTCATAAAATAAATAAATAATATTTGTAAAGACCTAATCTTCTTTGTAATACTTTTAACCACTTGAAACGAACCATTGTTGTCTAACAAGAGCGCTCTACTGCTATGTTCCTGGTGCGATTCCATTCATATTCATCCCAGTGATTTTACCATTGATTAAACCAAAGTGGCCCAGGTGATTTCATGACTACTTTAGACAATTGATCATATCTCTGCTTACCGACCATCGATTGTCATGAAACAAAGCTTATTCGAAAGCTAAGAAAATTCTTCTTGCAAGCCATTAAAACTCGAAACAGAAATTTTACGGGAGATATTTTTAATATTTTTTTCAAAACTGTATAACTTTTTTTGTTACAGCCTGTATGTAGTTGTAGCTTTCATGCAGTGTTGAAGTTGTAAGTCGCAGCCGTAGTTGAAGTAAGTAAAGTCTTTTTAGTAATGTAATGTTTTTGGTGTCGTTGTAGTTGCACTTGCAGTTACAGTGGTAGTTGTGATGTAGTTGCAGTTGCAGATTTAGTTACAGTTGTAATTGAACATGATGCAGTTGCAATTGTAGATGATGTACTTGTATTCCAATTTCTTGTAATTGTACTTGCAGTAGTTGCAGTTGTAGTTGCAGTATAAATCAGTCGTAGTTGCGGTTACAGTAGCAGTAGAAAAGTAGCATATCATTGCTTGTACATTTTTATATTTAATAGCCTTTCTTTTTTAATAGGAGACATACCAAAGCCTCGACATCTCTCCTGCACATTTAAGTCTATCGGTTTGATGTCTTTCATCGATATCAGAATTAGTTTCTACAAACTGATTGATGTTACTGCGGATGGCATTTTGCCCAGGAAGTCTGATTTCTGATTGCAATGTCACTATACTTAAGATGAGACCTGACATTCCTGTCTGCTCGTTCTGTTGCAAACCTGTCCCGATAACTTAATTGATAAAAACAAATTCACGTACCTTATTGAGATTTTAAAGGGTATAAGAGGTCGATTTGGAATATTTTCAATTCATGCAATTCCGGCATCCTAACATACAAGGTTTGTTTTATATAAATTTTAATATAACGTTGTTGTAAATAACTGCTTAACGGGGATATATAAAGATTAACACATCATTATCCCGATAATTCTAAATACTAAAGCATTTATAAAGCCTTAAAACTGTTACTATCAAGTAACCCAAAATATGTTAAATCATTTGGATTATCAACCTATTTTTAACAGATCAGAAGGATATGTTTTTAAAAACATATTTGGTATTTTCTGAATATTATTAAAAATCTCCAAAACAATACTAAGTATTTTTTCAGTATATGGTGTTATTTATTTAGGCCTGGCATGGATGTTCAAGTTTCTCGATAAATTAAAGCTTATGAATTCTATTGTTCTTCAAATATTCCCATGGTTTGCTTTTTGCATCTGAACACTGGGATTTATATTCTTAAATAAGGGGTTCATCTTTGCTTAACACTTTCCACGCGGCAGGAGTCTGCAGACGACATTCCAAAATTTCACAAAATGTTTAAAAAATGTCACAGTTATTAAATTTCATTACCATATTTGGAATCACCGTATGAAATGCATTGAAATAAGTACAAATATACCTAGTATTGGTTCAGTAAATCTTGAGATAGAATTTGAAAGATGGGAAAGGTTTCTGAAAAATCTGATTTATATTTGGTAAAACAAATAGCCGCGTGGAAAGTGTAAATGTATCCTTATGCGATATGTCTAGTATCCACACTTGATTCTAAGCACAGATCACCATGGCAACGGTAGTGGTATAATAATAGATTCTATTTTAGACGGGGTTCTATCAAGTGAAATCAATTAATAAGAGTTAACCCTATAGGCTATTGTTACATGTATATCACATTCACATTATACCATAATGCAAACCATACCATTCAATGGATACACGAATAGGATCGGAGAGACCATTAATTTTGATAAACGATAACAATTGCTCAAGAAAAAAATTGTGCAAAGTAGATCCCCTCAAGTAAACTAACAATTAAAACAACAATGCAATGATGACTAGCTGAGTCTTTACTCATCACAAAAGATGTAGAGCGGTTATCGATTTGATAACTTTCATTAGGCATTCTCTTTAAAGCAATCTTATGTGATCTTTTTCAAAGGGGAACTGAGAGATACGAATGGGAGTGCGCCCTCAATTGTTTTGGAAATCAGTTTTTATGCACCTACGTAATATTTAGGCATATAATAACTACCATCTGAAACCGTATACCTTAATTCGCCGACTATCATGTAACATTTCACAAGTTGGTAATTTATATGTAGATTACATCGAAATTATCAGCATCACTCACCACACATAACTTGCTTCAACCAAATGTTAATCTAGTGCCATTATTCAACCATTTTCCCATAAAGCATTGCACTTCAGGGTACCTAGCTATGTAGGCCTACCTTATCTATTGGAACAAGTCCTTTTTTCCAAATTTAATATTTCTCGGAAATCTCTCAATGCCCCTTTAAATTCAACCAACACAGATGAACTTTGACATACCTTCAATTTCACTTGACCGATACCTCGATTGTTAAACACAACTACCCTGTATCTGAGATCTGAAGCTGCCTTGACCATAAGCCGTATGTAACTTTCATCACTTGAACCTGTATAATAGTAAGAAAAGATCTTATGAAAATTAAAATTAAATAGAGGGAAGTCGAACGAAACGGAACGAACCTTTAACCGAAGACGTATGGCGACATCTTATTATTTTAACACTTTGCACGCGGCTATTAGTTTTACATACGAAACAGATATTTCAGAAACCATTCCGAATTTACAAAGTCTATCTTAATGATTACTGAACCAATACTAGGCATGTTTGTACTTTATGTAATGCAATTCGCATGGTGATTCCAAATATGTTAATTAAATTCAATAATTTTGACATTTTTGACACATTTTGTGAAGTTTTGGAATGTCGTCTGCATGCAGATGCCTGTCAGCGCGTGGAAAGTGTTAATGGGCCGGGCGTATAAGCCCGAATTATCAACAATATATTTCTGTAAGGGTTTTGCCAAATTGAATTGAGTACCTCCCATCGCATGTTGGTACCCATTTCACCCTGAATATCATAAGCAATGGGCTTAGTGTTAGTGGGCTAGGAGTTAGTGGGCTTGGAGTTTATGCACTAACTGCATGTGGGCATAGATTGCATTCGTGTGAACTGTGAAACCACGCTGTACGTGCCTATATGCATTGAACTTCAATGATTGATTATAAAAGGTACAAGTGATGTCTTGAATTAAAAAGCCCAACCTTTTAATCAAAAGTCGGAATTCTGTTTAATCATGAGTTTTAAAACCCAATCACTGAATTAATTAATTAAAACGAAATTTGCTATTATCGGTCTCCATTAGTAGGAGTAGCCTATTTATGAGCTTATATTACAATGCATTATTCTTCTATTTAGCTACGAGTCCACTTTTATACACTAGATAACTTGAGCATTAAAATGCCATTAGCATGATTAGGCCGATCATTATACCTGCCATGAGTCAAATACTGAAATATATTATTGAAGGCATATAGTCAGGGCTTTAATCAGGGATGAGCTATAGTGACAATTATGATTGGTAATGGTAATGGTAGTCGATCCTGTAATACCAGGAGCGGAGTGCCCATCTCCCTTTTAAAGCGATAGGGACAGACTCACTCTTTGTATAATGTTGCTGTGTGGGGCTCGCTACATCTCCTCCACAGCGAGTCTGTTACCTTCCCAGCACTGAAGAATGCCGGTACCCATTTAAATACACACCTGGGTAGAGAGGAGTAATTGCGGTAAAGTGACTTACTCAAGGGCACACCTTGTTGACCACAGCGGGACTCGAACACACAACCCTTAGATCATGAATCCAGTGCTCTACCCACTGCGCCACACACCAATTATGATTATGAACCAGGAATGATAAACCCAAACATTGTGGTAGAACTGAAAGCAATCTTTGAGTATTTTAGAAAGAGACCGGTGTTAACACTTTCCACGCGGCAGGCGTGGGCAGACGACATTCCAAAATGTCACAAAATGTTTCAAAAATGTCAGAAGCATTGAGTTTGATTACCATATTTGGAATCACCACGATAAATGCATTGAAAAAAGTACAAACATGCCTAACATTGGTTCAGTAATCCTAGAGATATAGACTTTGAAAATTGGGAAAAGTTTCTGAAAAATCTGTTTTGTAATGGTAAAACCAGTAATATCCGCATGGAAAGTGTTATATGACAGATGGTTTGCAACGCCTAAGTAAAGTAGGCCTAGTACTAAGTAGTCACTTTCATCCACGAAACAGTTTAAAATACAAAAAAAGAAATTCATTATATCTGCATGTCTTTATTATAGCTGCTTGTGATAGGCTGCGGGTGATGTCGAAATTGCTCGTCCAATCAAATGTTAAATTATAGATTTAAAAAAAGAATAGCTCGAAGAATTGATACTTATGACACCAGGATATTATTATATACAAAATAAGTAACGTCTTTCCAAATAAGTCCCCGTAAGTCACCGTGTTAAGGCTTGACTGAGTATTAAAAAATAGCAAAATGATGTAAACTCAAAAAGCTTATTAAATTTACACACATATTTGCTATCTTCAGAAGATAACATACTATTTGAAAGGGAAATACGGTGTAATTTTAACTCAAGATTATCAGTGTCTGTTTTTTCTTATTACTTAACGTATGGACACGCCTCGTTAACATGAACATGACTGATTAATAATAAATGGATATGGGTCGATTGAAGACACAAAATGCATTCTTTAAACCGCCATCAAACCATTAAGAGCGTAGCAATTAATAGGATCCCTGGGCATAGCTAGCACCATTGTAAACTATCGAAGCTAATCATCATAATTATACTAATATCAAGGATACAAATAATTAAGCGATGTCACTGTCATGACAATACAAAATAAAAGTCACATACTGAAATCTTTTAACGCGAGGGAGGTCCCTTTTTGTCCGAGTTTGTCCGAGTCTATAATTACATTATTTAGAGGTCCTTTTATCATAACAACTTTTATTCCCATTTCTTGAAGGTCGACTGATATTCAGGGTGTCCTCAGGGGGGTTTTGAACACTTTTTCGATGACTCACTTATATAGTTAAAACGCACCGGGTGAATTGTGTCTAGACCTTGAAAGTTTGTAACGGTTTCAGAAAAAATCTGTTTTGTATAATGGTAAAACCAATAGCCGCGTGGAAAGGGGGGGGGGGGGGGGGCAAGCCACCCTTATAGCATGTTATTGCAAAAACTTACACATTTTGGTCTTTCTAGACATAAGTGGGGGCCGCCATGTTTGTAGTCTTTGTAAATTACATGTACCTATGCAGTTTATTTCAAGAGTCCTGCAGTCTGTGATGGAGTCAAAGCTATATTTGTTTAGCCTTGATGATTCAATCAGAGAGATGTTATTAGACTCCCAACAGAGAGACATAATAGCTTATCTTGTTTGACTAAGGAGAAATCTCCCAATTGTTGTGGGGTTGTCTAATAAATCAGAAAATCTTTGAATAAATGGTGAGTTGTGGCTGTCATTCCTGTACTATTTTTAGACTGCGGTGTTTTGATTTGTTTTTTGGTTTGAATTATCGGATACACCATTTCCATGGTATTTTGTTTGGTATGCAACAGAAAATGGTTACAAAACATGCTTCTTTCTCTTGGATCGCCCCCATTCCATTTCAATGGAATTTTTATTAGAGTAGCATTCACTCTTTTTGGAGTGCTTTTCAATAGTTTGGAGTTGTTCTTGTAAGTGAGTGGTTGACAACAAGTGTTTCACTCTTTTTGAGAGCGAGGTTTTCACTCTTTTACATCATAGAGAGTAATTGATGTTGCTACTAAAAAAACCATATCCAACCTAGATAAAACATTTAAACATTGCATGCACCCACACTGCAAAAACACCGGTGTTAAAAATAACACCGTTCGGTGTTCTGAGAGGTCCACACCAATTAGTGTTATTTTAACACTATCTTGGTGTTACATTAACACTTACAGTGTTACATTAACACTTACAGTGTTATTTTTCACACTTGCAGTTGTTAAGATGACACTACATGGTGTTGATATAACACCAAAAGTTTAACACTGGTACACCGGAGTTAATTTTTTTTGGTGTGGACCTCTCACAACACCAATGGTGTTGTTTTTAACACCGGTGTTTTTGCAGTGCATTTAAATACAAAGCAGCAGCAGCATTATGGCCATCATATTTTAGCGTGACACTGTTAAGCGTGGAATTCGTTCATGTCCCTATTATAAGGAACGAATATTTAAATCGATGCATTGTTGTACAAAGAGGTAGAATTTTTCTGAATCATTTCATTATAGGCTTATTTCGTCTCAGATTGCTACATTAACATGTAGGCCTAGAAATCACTGTGTTGATCAACATTGAGGGCGCATCCTCCAACGTATCTCTGAGCAGACGATGCCGGACGTTTTTGGATGAACTATTTTAGTTTCAACATGTGATTATTTTTGATGGGGTCATATAATCAAAATCCATGTTACATGCAACCAACGGAGATTCAAAATGTACGGTCATGCGTGTCCACCCTCGTCTGTCTCTGAGTATCATTTAACACTTTCCACGCGGCTATTAGTTTGAGCGTAATATACAAAACAGATTCATTCAGAAATCTTTTCCAAATTTCAAAGTCTATCTCAAGGATTACTGAACCAATACTAGGCATGTTTGTACTTATTGTAATGCAATTCTGATTGTGATTCCAAATGGGCTATTCCAGATAATAATGACCCCCCCTATAGAGGACATCGGAATTCCAGACTTTTTTTCCCACCAATTTTTCATTGGAATTCCAGACTTTTTTGGCACATGTGTTACGGAATTGGGCCACCCTGGATGAGATCAGTGACATTGAGATGAATGTAATTTATGCATGTAATTATGTATACCCAGAGTGGTGCCTTCCTGTCTGTGATCAAATCTGTGCTCTCATATTTGTAGTTGTTAATCATGTTTGTTTTATGTATCCTGTCAAAGTTGTTATTGCCTAACAGTGCAGATGTCATAATGTTTGTACAGTAGGTTTATAAAAAGGTCTGATCTCCCATAATGCAACATTTCCTCCTAAGTCACTTACAATGGTCAGCTCTCGGAGCATGCTCAGTAGGCATTGTCTGTATTTGATATGTGTTTGTATGGGCTATCCCATAATAGGCCTACTCATTTTCTATAGCTTGGGCCTTGTCAACTTCTAACCCAGCAGAGTTGTATATATGATTGAGAAGTGTGGATGTGTCGACAAGAAGAGCAGTTAAATAAAGAGATATTATAGTTAATTAGCCAAGCGAGTTAGTGTGTTTCTTAACATTAGAGTTCATCAAAGCCTCTCTCAACAATGGTGGAGAATCCAAAACTTTAACCGCGGCTTCATGTTGTTACTTTTCAACATGGCACCAATGAGCTGGAAGTGTTTTAGAAGGACAAAGTAAGACTTAAAACTTGATGGAACGATGTCTACCAGTACCAGTGCGGTTACATGACATTTAATGCGGACCGTGATCTACAACTATTGACATGATGGAAGGTTTTGAAGTTTTAAGAGAAATATCGGAGGTTATCAAGAAGACGAGCGAGATGACAAGCAGTGGTGGACGAGAATCCTTGCGTCCACTAAAATTCAAAGGGACGCCGGAACAAGATATTGACACTTGGTTGGACCAATTTGAGCGCTATGCGGAATTTTCGCTATACAATGATAGGAGGAAATTGGCGTGTTTAAAGACCCTGTTGACACATTATGCATCAACATGGCTAAGAACGCAGGGCGTTCACTTTGATACCTGTGAAGATTTATCGGCTGCCTTACGTGCCAAATTTTCGCTTTCACATGGACAACGGTTTCTCAAACGCCAAGAACTAAAATCAACGCGCCAGAAGATGTGCGAAAGCGTGCAATCGTATGCACAGACTGTCGCCAGGTTATGTATGCTCCTAGATGTGCCGAATGGAGAACATTTACAGGTAATGGTGCAAGGCTTATTACCGTCCATAAAGGAACATGTATTGTGCCAGCAACCTAGCAATATTGACCAGGCGCTGTCGGCTGCAATAGCAAAGGAGAGTGCTATGCAGGCAACATATTGCAACCCGCACCCGCATCATGATTATGAAGAGCATTTCCACAGACAACAGTATCGGACAGAAGGACTTCCATCTCTCGCACCAGATGTGAAGTATGCAATACCAGCGTTCATGGCCGTTTTTGTACAGATTATATTTGTTTTCGTCTTCGCTTTTTGTTCAATGATGACTCCATTCTTTGCCTCAACATTTTGTGTGTAAGTTCATTTAAACATTGATGCTAAAAAGGACAAAGCGACATAATGACTCATTAAAGTGCCAGAATAGAAAGTTTCCGAACATTATCTACTGTTTTAGACTAACCCTGTATATAGCGATGTTATATGGTGAGAGTGTGATTACAAACTGTTTTGATGAAAATTACCTGGAATTATCGATAGATCAATTTGCTACATTACGGAAACTGTCTTTCTTTCTTTTCATGGAGGATAAAACGCGTTGAAAAATGACAATAGCGCGTGGAAAAACAATTCTGTGTATCGTCTGATTGGAGCTATTGTACATGTAGGAATGATAACATTAACAATATGAACAAAACTAAAACTATACGGTGAAAATGGCGACAGCGGTGAAACAGAGGATGTAATAACAGGATTGACATGTACATAAATTTATAAGACAATAGTTTTGAAAGATTGAACTTTGACAGACTTTGAATGCGTTTTTGTTAAATATTGATAATTGTGTGTTACAAACCAAATGCCCTAGGTGAGTGTTATTTTTCCCTTTGTGTTTTCAAAGAAGTTCCACTCTCGTACCGTACTACATATGAGTGCACTTGTTTACAGGTCTTTGTCATAAGTTGTGTGAAGTTTTGATATCATTAAAACAATGCGTTTTGTATATATTTACCTCCAGTCCCCTACCATTGTTTACAAATTCTGAACGTTACTGCTAGACATGCATCGGCTCACCGAAAAAATATCTTTAAAATCAACATGTTGATGTAAATTCAGAGATGACCCATAGTTTACAAGATCTGAAGCCGCTAATTGTTGTTGAGTACACTTATAAAGGGATTAATGTATTTTGCCTTATCAAACATACAGATTCAATAATGACAACTGGTATTGTGTGTGAAGACTATCTAAATTTTGAAGTGAGAAATCTATCTTTGCTTAAGATCCTTGTTTTGCTGTGTTTTGACCGTATATTGACTTTTAATTCTGTTGATCTGTATGACATGACTCACGACTCATTCAGAGGGTTTTGGAATTACACGCAAATTCTGATTTCATTGATTAACATGACATTTTGTTCACTTTTATTGGTAGATTGATTTATTACAAGAATATTCTGTATTTTTTTCCTAAACATGCACATGGGTCAAGAACGGATCGTATATATTTTGTTGATTATTACACAGATTTTGCATAATTATTGAGGGACCAACGTTGACTGTATTTTGTAGTTCGCATGCATAACATGATCTGTTTGTTGTATCGCTATTTATTATGAACCCAATTTACTATGAGACTAGCGCTAGCGTGTTAAAAATATTGTATGTTCATATTTTATGTAAAATGTATCATTCTTGAGGTGTAACCAGAGGTATGTGCGATGGAAAAGTTTTCAATTTTGTGAACGAAAGTTAGCTTTGGTATACGTTTTGAAATAGGGTTATTTTTCTTTCCGTCTGAAAATGTTTTGCACTTTGAGTTTATGACACGGTTTTTAATTTTTATTCAAATTATTACTTTATGATTCAAATTTGGGTCTTTCTCAACTGTCCAAAGACTGGTTACACCACTGTCATCATTTGCTCGTACTTTAAGTTTATAGACATAACAATATATGAAGGAAGTTTGTCGGTTCAACCTAGACCGATGGTAAAGTGTAAAAGTGTTGACAATCACGGTAATTTTGTTGAGTTTTTAACAACATGTAGTTTTAAGTGATCATATAGACCAATGAACTCAAGAAACCAGTGAATTTATTCTGTCGTGTGATATATTGCAAAGGCTCATGAACCATATTTGTTTTGTTTGTTTGTATGTTGTTTAATTTGTTTAATGAACTGTTGTGTGAGTTTAAAAACATATCGTGCTATTGTATATAGCGTCACATAAGTGTCTTCAGGAATTAGTTTGCATATAATATAGTGTATCATTTTACCTTTGGGTTCTTTATTGTAAAAGTGTATAGGCTTAGAATATTAGTTACATTGGATGTTGAGATTGATGCATTTGTGAAAAACGATGATGACGATTACGATGCTTGATTATGTAGAATTCAAGGAATGAGAAATGTGCGGTGTTTGTAAGAGTAATAGTTTGAATGTAAGCGTGTTAAGTAAATTTAAGTTATCCTGCAGGAAGTGTGTTAGAGTACTATCAATCCGTCGAAGAATGAGTTATTAAGTGTGTGTTTTGGAATTGTTGTTTTGATGTATTTTTATACCGCGTATAGATTTAATGTATGTTTGTAGTACAGAATTTTGTAAGATGTACCAATTTATGACTAGATAAATGCTATTGTGTGTTACTATGTTCGCTGAAATTCATTTCAAAATTAACACAAATTCAGAGGCGAGTTTACCTTGGAAAATGCAGTTAATTAATTTTGTGATTTTTGCCCACTGTATTCAGTAATAGTTTATGTTTTGGCACTGTTTTCAAATAATTTGCATATCCTTTTGAGTTATCACAGCAGGGTTCAACTTTTACCTTAGCTGGTTGAAGTCATAATCTGTTTGTTTTGGTCAGTGGAAAGCTGCCATCGTCCAAAATTGTGTAGGCTTTTAAGATATGTTTTAGCTACCTATAAGCTGTCATTGTGATATTATAATGTTTACAGAGTCCAAAATCTTCATGCTGAGACAAGACTTTTGATATGTATTGGTTTAAACTCTTAAGTATGTTTGAATAGCGGCAAATAATAGTCAGATAATGTAATTGGAATTGTGTTTTCGTGTTTGTCAAAATCGTGTTTGTCAAAATGATCCTAAAGCTAGTGATTATTCTAGTATTGTAGTGGTTAAGATTGGTAAATGTAACGTGTTTTGTGGAGAGTAGGCTAATTGTTTTGGTGAGAAATTCCTTTCTAAAAATAGTTTGGTCAATTTTTTTTTCAAGCTAGATGATAATTTGGTTAATTTCCCTGATGATAAATGAGTTAATGTTTACACTTATTCAAAGTTGTAAAGTATTTGTTGTTGTCGTGTAAAATTCTAGGTTTCACAAATTGTATGGTAGTGCATGTTTTTAACTAAAGTAAAGATGTAGCCAGTTTTAACTCCATTGTTTATAATAGGATTAAGTTGTTTTGTATTTGTGTTTGGAATATGTATTCAGGTGATGGTTATTTGTTAATGATAGTTAGTATAGATTAAGTTTTGATAGACATTTATTTGCACTCTTCTTGTTGATTTGAAAATTTATTTTTATTTGTTTGATTTTCGATTTTCACGTTTCGGATCGCATTCACAAAATTATTTTAATTTTGAGATAATTCACAGTTTAAGTTATGACATTGGATAAGTTGTTTACCAAAACGAGTGAAATTTCGTGATTTATTCCAAGATTGGATATCTCTTTTTGATCACTGAACACCCCTGTGCTCAGTGCAATTTATGGAGGGAGGGATATGTTACGGAATTGGGCCACCCTGGATGAGATCAGTGACATTGAGATGAATGTAATTTATGCATGTAATTATGTATACCCAGAGTGGTGCCTTCCTGTCTGTGATCAAATCTGTGCTCTCATATTTGTAGTTGTTAATCATGTTTGTTTTATGTATCCTGTCAAAGTTGTTATTGCCTAACAGTGCAGATGTCATAATGTTTGTACAGTAGGTTTATAAAAAGGTCTGATCTCCCATAATGCAACATTTCCTCCTAAGTCACTTACAATGGTCAGCTCTCGGAGCATGCTCAGTAGGCATTGTCTGTATTTGATATGTGTTTGTATGGGCTATCCCATAATAGGCCTACTCATTTTCTATAGCTTGGGCCTTGTCAACTTCTAACCCAGCAGAGTTGTATATATGATTGAGAAGTGTGGATGTGTCGACAAGAAGAGCAGTTAAATAAAGAGATATTATAGTTAATTAGCCAAGCGAGTTAGTGTGTTTCTTAACATTAGAGTTCATCAAAGCCTCTCTCAACACATGTGCTTCGCTTCCTATATTATATGATGATGAAATCCAATAATTTTGAGATTTTCGAAACATTTGGTGACATTCTGAAATGTCGTCTGCAGACGTCTGCCGCGTAAAAAGTGTTAAGTATTCTCTTACCTGCCATCCCTGGAAAAATGATGACAGTTGGTCTCTCCTGTGTCTCGTATGGATTCCCTGGTTCGTCATTGTCGACCCAGTCTAAAGAGACTTCACCACCATCAGGAGTTGGTAGAACTTCCCTTTGTGATAATTTAATAAAAAAAGAGACGTTAGTATGATAACCTGATGAATCGGGACGATGGCACGTACATGTTGAGTAACTTCAATATACTTTATATGTGACGTGACGATATTGAGTGGAATGAGTCGGATGTCGCGAATATCGAATTTGATTTATAGGGAAAAAGAAGTGCCAAATTCGTAAGTTTTACTTCGTTTTCTCAGTTGGTAAATTAGTGGTAAATATGTAACTTAAGAAGAAGAAGTTCAATGTTAGTTGGTTTAGTGTGGGTAAGACTATGCTGTAGCATTTTCCACCTGTTTTTATTGATGACATATATATAAAAACTGCCGACATGTCACTCATTTCGCTTGTGCATACGATGATTGATATTTTATGAACCGGGATGATACGAGTTTATTTATTTCACATAACAATACAAAGACAGAGCAACATTATTGCAAAACAGAGCAATGTATGACGTCGTTGATAAAAAAAACCCTCTTGAAGAGCTTATACACGTGACGACCCTTTGGGTAAAAGGTAATAATATAAAGCTAGGAGCAATGCAACGTTATATTGATTAAGCAATGCAATAGGGATAGTCTATTTATAGCAAATAAAGCAATCTTATAAACATGTTTGGTGTGCACCTTTTAAACAGACATCATACACATAACAATTAAACAAACTGGAAAAAAACCCAGAAAACCACACGCAAAGCCGGAAAACAAACACCCCACCCAACGTCAGCTCAAGCCCCACCCATTTTGTCCCAAACGTTGAATTTTATTGTCAAAATAACTTAAAATTGGTATGAAATGTCTTATTTAGAACAAATTAATATAATTTCAGGCAATTTTTAAAATACCATCCAAAAGATTTCGCGCCCTTTTCAGCCCCAGATTCTTTTCTTGGCCCCACATTTTGTGCCCCCCCCCCCCCCCCCCCCCCCCCCGTTTCACGTTCTCAAAAATGTTGATGCTGTTGCCGCCACTGATCGTATATGATCGAAACCAAAGGGAAACCAAAAACAAAATGGGACTTAAAGGTAAGATTAATCTAAGAATTACATATATGAAAACCAAGGGATGTGAATTGTTTCCATGCACTTGCAATACGAAAGAAAATGTGAGTATTGAATAATCTGATGAACCGAGAAGAGGGCACGTGCCTACCAAGTGTATCTCATTAATCCACTCACTAAAATATAACAAAAGAACTAACAACGCTTTCCACGCGCGCAGGTGTCTGCAGACGACAGTTCCAAAATGTAACAAAAAGTTTCAAAAATGTCAACATTATTGAATCTCGTCGCTAATTTTGGAATCACCATTAGAAATGCATTAAAATAAGTACACACATCCCTAGACTAAGTATTGGTTCAGTATTTCTTGAGATAGACTTTGAAAGTTAGAAAAGGTTTCTGAAAAGTTTGTTTTGTATATAATGTAAAATAAATAGACGCGTATATAGAAAGTGATAACAGGTGGAGGCAACAAAATATAACACAAATGATTTAAAAATATGTATACCTACCTTTTGTAAGGTATATCGGCACTTGGATTGATGTATCTCAATTCGTTTAATACTCCTTGGGCAAAAGTCATGAGGTGTCCGTGAAAACACCAAAACGTAGGCCAGTACCGGCGGGATAATATGGGCATGTTGGTGTTGATAAATGTCCGAAGATTAGCATTTTTGCAGACAAAGGTCGGCTTCTATGTTGGAAGAGAACATGAGACGATTTAGGGGTTTATTGTCAGAAAGTTCTTACTCTTACTCAGTGGCGTAGCTCAGGGGGGGGCAGGGGGGGGCAGATGCTTTTTGGACTGCGAAATTTGTGTACGTGCGAAAAAAAATTTACCGTGCGAAATTTTTTGACTTCATCCTCCTCCACCCCCCCCCCCCCACTTACGTGAAATTCACGAGTTGACCGACCTGGAAAATTTTGGGGGCAACCTTTTACGAAAATTTTAGAAATCTTGCCCCCCTGAAAAAAACCCTAGCTACGCCACTGCTCTTACTCAAGATTATTGAGCTGTAGCCGATAGACTATAAAAGTTCCGATATCTATAATAAAGGTAGTATTACGTGATCTTTTCCAGGGGACGCCGATCCTCGAGAAAAAAATGGAAGCAGATTTTCTTTTTTTAGACAGTAGATTTTCTTGCAGATTTACATTTCTGATCATAAATCATGAATATATTTCAAGTTACAGAGCGATACTATTCCTAATTACCTCAAAATCATGGTTTTAGAGTGAATTTAGAGTAAATAAACTGTCAGATAACCTGACAGTTTATTTTCACTCTATAAAACCATAATTTTGAAGTAATTAAGAATCGCATCGCCCTGTAACTTGGAATGTATGTACGATTTATATGATCAGAAATGTAAATCAGCAAGAAAATCCGCTTCCAATTTTTTTTCTCGAGGATTGAGGGCGTCCCCTGGAAAAGATCACATAATACCTTTAATAACGGCAGCCATTGAAGATATGCCTTTTTGGTGACATGCGACCTTGGCATGCGACATACGATACAACTATAGATATTAAGCTAATTAATTATCTTGAAACATTTTAACTGGTAAAAATCGTCATTAACCTAGTCAAGTACTTTTAATTTAGTACTTGACTATAGGTAAAAAAACACGACGCAGCTCTTCGCCATGGCAACACACCTGCCATGTTATATGCACGAGATTGGAGTGAAATTCATCCGTTATAGCCTGATTTACTTCGATTCGCTCACAAAGGGTCCCTACACTGCAAAAACTCCGGTGTTAAACTGCAACACTGAGCCGGTGTTACGCTCCTGGTGTTAATGTTGGTGTTAGGTCAACACCATAGGAATAACT
>CM069456.1:48987579-49068499 GCA_035610835.1 Ophiura sarsii | reverse complement strand
CAATTCCCATTTCAATGGAATTTTTATTGGTCTCTTTTATCGGTAAATGGTACGAAAGCAAGGCATTTTCATGGTAACGAACTGTTTAATAAGTCCATGGTTATATACCCCCCTCATGCGATGGGAAGGCTCTAATTTAGAGTAGGGTCTACATTGAAGAATGTAGAAGTTTCCACTTTATGGAGTATAGACTTTGAAATTGTCGGAACTATACATATTGAAAAAAGTATCGCACCACTGCTTTTTTGTTGAAAAGTGCAAATTTCGCCTCGAATTTTGCCATCATGGTGTGATATTAGTACAACAAATCATACTTTGTGATATTTGTCATCAGTTGGTATTATTCATCATAGGGTATTTTGCATGTTTCACTATCTGTCCCCATCCTAAGGGGGCTGGCATTTTCTTCGGAAGGGGGGGGGTCCCAAAAATGTGGATAGACCCAGACAATTTTTTCATGACCCCCCCTATCCAAGAGCTGCATATTTTTATGACCCCCCCCCCCTACCAATACAGTCCAATTTTTTGTGACCCCCCCCCACACACACATTTCAGAAATGCTTTGATAAATTTGTGACGCCCCCCATTTTCAATGAAATAATTTTATGACCCCCCTGTTTTCATGTCAAAAAAACTATGACCCCCCCAGTATATTTGGGACCCCCCCCCCTTCCGAAGAAAATGCCAGCCCCCCTAAGTATGACTCCTTCTAAATATGATTTTCGTGTTAATTTCTGTATCGCTTACCAGAGCTCAAAAACACACTTCTTTGTGCTTGTTCTTATCTACTCTTTCTCATCTATCTTTGCCATTCGTTTAATATTTTGTACAAATGCAATATTCCCTTGAAATTTGAGGTGAAATTCTAAGCCAATTCACTTTAACGGCACTCGCGATGTTTATCGAAATCGGCGCCATGTTTTATTATAATAGACTCGTTTCAATACATTCGTAAGTTCGTAAAAAAGTGATGTGCGTATAAGATGTTGGCGATGGGAATGAGACTAAATTCACCGCGCAACTCATTTTGAGATGCACTCCATTCACTTCATACAGCAAATGAAATTGACAGTTTCTCGCAATACAATTTCCCCATACGTTGGTAGGGGGAAAAAAACCGAAAAAAAACCAACGTATGGGTTTCCTGTACTAGTGTGATATTAAGGATCATTTGTTTGCGTAAGCTGTCCAACAAAATGTTATGCAATAAAAGGGCAACATTTTAGTTTGTGACGTAATCGATGTAATGTTTTTCAAGGCCAAGGGGAAAATGCAGGTTTAAATAATATAAAACAAATGATAGAGTTTTGCAAAATCTGCGACATTCGTAGTGTACGATACTGTATTCTGTATGGTATATAAGTAATTCTACACATTTAATTTTACGTCTAGATTGGTGTCCGAGTGGTTATGACCTCGGTCTTGATATCCTTTTAGTAAGATTTACGGGAGTTCGAGCCCGGCCCGGATCGTCCACTAGTTTTCTTGATTTCCTATAACATTTGTCATAAATTACATTATTCATTTAATTTCACATTATTATGGCGGTAAAAGTGTACAAATCATTTTTTTCTCTCTGCGAATTATGATAATTAAAATAAAACCCTGGACTTTTGGTAGGACTTTTTACGGTTTCAACAGTCAAACTGTTTTACAAAACATTGAAACAATATTTTACTACAATCCACGTTATATTGATCTGAATATGACACATTCCAATCATTCTAATATCATCTCTATATTTAATATAAAATGTAACATTACTAATATATTTATATGTTTTAATAAAAATATGTTCTTACTCTTATTTACCTGTATCCTCTCTCCATTTCTTTCTCCGACTTTGACCAGTTTTTAATTTAATCAACCCAGACTTGTGTTTATTTAATATTCATATTAAACCTTAAAACACTCTTTAGTTTTTTTAATTTTCGACCCCAAAGTGATTGATATTTTACCACAACAATAATGTTGGTGCAATTTCGCCATTTTTTACCCAAAAAAAAGGACGTTGACCATTTATTTTGTAAATATCTTGTTTATTTTTATTTAGGCATTTGACCGAGTTGCACATCGAGGATTTAGTGGTAGGCCTACTAGTAAATAGTATTTTAATTTGCATTGTTGTTTGGAAGGGGTCAGAGTCACAAACTGGTCCAAAAAATGTTTCACTTCTAATTGTTGAGAAATGCACCAATTCTGATTAAACGGGACAAAACTTAAAGTTTTAAATACTTTATGACCCACAAACTATATCTTGTTGGAAAGCTTATGATTCATGGTTTTTCATTTTTGCAAAAAAGAATCAAATTATACAGGGTGTGTAAAATTTGTATAGGGTGGAACATAAAAAAGTTGATCGTTTTTGCTCCTCACAAAATAGTTTGATAGTTTGTACAATTGGGGTTTAGCTGAAGATAGTCACCAAAATCAGAACAACCGCAGAAGGTGCTACCAAATTTGCTAAGAATCACTTGCCCAAAATGTACACAGGAAAAGTACAGGGTGTCTAAAATAATGATGAAATAATGCATAAAATGAAGGTTTGTATATAATATTCTATGAAATTAAGTTAGCATGGACTATTTAATTTAAAAGAAAATGGTTATCAAAATGAACTACATTAATATCGTTAAAGTTCCTTTTTATTTTAAATACAGGGTGGTCCAAAATAGGTCTAAATAGCAAATGTTTCATCAATCTGTGAACAATTCTGTGAAGAAACACTTCTGGCTTTTTTAGCTAAATGTTTTACTACCCAGGGAGAAAAGGACCGAAGAGTCACATAATTGAAATAAAGAGACTGCAATTTGGCCATTGTTTAATCAATAAAATGAATAATAAAACTGTTTACATTAAAACACTCCCTAAATTGAACATCATATTCTAGTAGAGAATGTCTAGATAACAATTCAATATTATTATTGATATAGGCATATGTTATTAACACATTTGAGAAGTTTGACAACTTTCCTATGCATACTTTTAAAATGGCATCAATTTCAAAAGTTCTAGTTTTCCGCTATTTTGTGTAGAAACCTATGGGCGCCACATCCACCGGCGCCACATCCACCGGCGCCACATCCACCGGCGCCACATCCACCGGCGCCACATCCACCGGCGCCACATCCACCGGCGCCACCCTTGACTCACTCGACGTTTAGATTGATAACTTCACTGTTGCTAAACATATATGGCTTAATCCTTTTTTTATTTGGTAGCTGGATAAATTGTCTTTAATATGATGCCAAAAATGTTATGTTTTTTGACAACTTCTATTTAAAATAGAGACACGTATCAAGATTTTAAGGATTTTTTGAAACGGCACCACCTTATTTGATTTACCTATTAGTGACCTGTGACCAAGGAGGGCTTGGGAGTTTGTATGGAGTGCATGCTTAGAGGAGGGGTGTGTTGACGAATTGTGTGGTAAAGGGGGGGGGGGGGGGGGGGGGGGGGGGGGGGGGGGGGGTGGGTGAATGTGTGGGATGGTGCTGAGTGTATACATGTGGTGAGGATGCATTGTGTTTATTTGTTTGTAAGTTGTGTGGATTCTTACGGGATTTTATAAATTTAATTTTGTGTGGGGATTTGCAGTCATAATTATGTATTTTAAATAATATCGCTGTTTTTTTATAATATGTATTTATCTTTTTGATGTTAATATTTGATGTTTTCTATATTGTAAAAATTGCACAATTTGGCCTTTGGCCACGATGTTATTTTATATAAAATTGAATCTTGAATCTATCAGACGACGGTGGTCACGATCTGCCCAAATATACAATTCGTATTGGTTTAACACGTAATCGCGAATGCCCATAAAAAATTTCTAAAAATCACATTCCTAGGTACAACTAAATTAAATAATCCCAAAACTAATGGAGTCGGATAGCCGAATTTTATGTGTGTGTAAGACCATGGACTTATCAGTCTGATAAGTCCATGGTGCAGTCTTGCCACATGACTTAGCACACGTAGTGACTTTCAGCCAGATTTGGGCTAGTTTTAAACCTAATATCTGCATCTGCTCTTCGGATAATATAATGTGATTTTTTCTTCGAAATTTGAACTTTTGTTTTTCCAAAATATGATATAGCACTAGTTTTCTATGACAAATTGAAGTTAAAAGTTGGAATTTCTGAACACAACAACATTTTTCAAAAGTAACATATAGGGCTTCTATAGTTACACCCAGACTAAAGAGCCTTGAGCCATGCTTAGGACAGCGGTGGAAATGGTAGCAAGCACGCTGGCAAGACACAGGTGGTGAGAAATAAATCAGATAAATGGTGTAGGAGGGGATGAAGTTATTACCCTGGATAAAACATCAAAGCCGTGGTCAAGAAATTTGGATAACATACAGGGAACGGAAACGTCGGTCATTTATTGCAGTCTTTATGTTACTTGTCTCCAATCCAGTATCCTGCTTGAATAAATAAATAAATGTCAGAGCAGGTCTTCTCGGTTTTCTTTTGCCATGCTTGGTGCACCAGTTTGGATACTGGCTCCCCTCAGTTCTAAAACAGTGGCCAGCCAACCTTGTTCGTCTCTTCTGAATCTTCTGGTTTAATTTTGGGATGTCACCATACACGTGGGTATTTGGTATGTTTTTTTCCAGTTGACATTGAGTACTGCTCTCAATTATGGTGTAGCAGCCATCAAGCTCTTTCTATAACTGGGAGTAATGGTCCAAGCTTCGCATCCATATAACAGAACTGACTCTACCGTTGAGGCAAACAGTTTAAATTTCCGAGAAAGAGTAGACTTCCATATGTTGGTCATTTTGCTCCTTTACGTTGCTATGCCATTTGCTGTACTCTCCATCCAGGCACCAAGATATTTTAAATCTTGACCTCCTCCAACTTTATACCATCATTTGTCTGTATGGATCCCTTCTGACTCAGGTTATATAACATAATTTTTTCTTTCCAGCATTTATTTTCAGACCGACCTTTGCTACTCAACTCTTTGTAGCAGATTTTGAGAATTTTCAGCATGTTGCTATGGTTGATTAATGATAGTGTCAAATGTCTTTCTAAAATCAATGTAGTGATTACTGATGTTAGGTTGTTGGCCTTAACTCCTTCTATAAGCCTCCACAGTGCCAGTATGTGGCCGACTGTCGTCCTTCCGACCCTGAAGACGTTTTAGTTGGTTCTCAAATTCTGATCCAGCTCTGGTCTGATTCTGATTCTGTCCAGGATCATTCTGTTGTACGTTTTGGCAACAATATAACTTAGGCTGTTACCTCGGTAATTGCCTCCTATAGGCTAAGATTGCCTGATTTGGGTATTGGAACTATGTTGAGCACAGACCACTGGCTCGTTTCCCCCAGTCAGTAATGCTTCATTGCAGAAGTTCAACACAATGTCATCAAGGTCGCATATTTACGGAACTTCAGGTGGGATGTTGTCTTCACCGTTGCTTTGTCCTTCTACCAATGACTTTTTAGGTTGTCATATTCCTCTTGGTCGGAAGGACCTGTTCTAGTTTCCAGATCTTTTAAGAATTGATGTGATTTCCTCCTCCTCCCTCGAACCTTTGGTGGATGCTTTCCCACCAGTGATTTCACCAGTCTCCAGCTTAGAGCATGCTTGGAATTGAAATGGGCCGCTTCTACTTCCTTGATCTTGCTGATCTTCTTATATATGACTAGACTAGATTGTAGGCTTCATCAGTTCTCTATGGGGTTCTGGGTCATCATGACATATAATGGTTACACACTACACTGCAAAAAGGTTGCTTAAAATACGTCGCTAAAAGTACTTTTATCATTCATTCAATATATGTAGAAAGTTAGGCGTCGTATAAAAGTAAAAATTCCCCAGCGTTGAGCAATTCTTCGAAAACAATGTCCTTAAAATGTTGGTGGAAACTGTTTCTGTTGCTAAAATATGTTGCGTAAAAATATTTCACTTTGGCAACTGTTGCATGAGCATTGAGGACAATCACGCAACAGTTGATGCAAGTTACGCACATGTGAATTTTAGGCAACTGTTGTCCAAAAAAAGCCAATTTCGTGAGCTGTTGCATACTTGAACAACTGTTGAGTGAATATAATTACCTAACTTTTGAGTAACTAGAATTGTTCAACTGTTGGTGAAAACATGTTATCCAACGGTGTTGGGCAAACTTTACTTAACTAAACAGTTGAGCGGTTGCATACTTGAACAACGTTGTGTAAAATGTTGAGTAAATATTTAAGCAACTTTTTTGCAGTGTAGTTAGATAATATCCATGTGTAATACAAAATATTGATAATGTTATATTGAAAGTAAACAATATTCGTCATGCTAAAATCATTTAGTTGGAAAGACTGAGTAAATCATTACACATTACAGTCGTCAGACAAATCAGTTATGTTGGCCCAGAAACCCTTAAATGATTTCAAATAAAATAAATACAAGCTACATATTATTATATTTTATGAACTGACTGCTAAAAAATACTTCACAAATATTGGTTAAGCTCTATAATACTAATAGTATTACGAAATGCTTTATTGCCATGTCATTGGCTGGAAAGACCATAATCGAAGCTAGTCGAGGAGAACTATTTCGGACCGAGAGGAGAGAGGTTCATACCGTATCCATGGGTACCAAGATAACCTATTTTCGTTGATTACTCGCAATGATGTGACAATTAATATTTCCTCTCACCTAAAACAATAAAATTCAACTGTTTATAGGACACTTTGTAAAAACAGCATGTAAACATGTGAAGTTATTATCTGTCCATTACATTTCCAATATGACAACAACATGTTTGCCTGCCAATACGACAACATTTAATGATAAATAACTTATTAGAATTAATTCTAAATAAACTTTGCTGAATGTTGAAAATAGAATGCAATAAACATATTAATATTTTGTCAAATGATATGTTATTATTAGTATTTCGAATTTATTTGTGTGATACACAGCTTCATGGAAATATTAACGTGAGAGAGGTAGCCATTTGGCATATTTTAATGCAAAAATGACGCAATTCGGTTAAAAATAAATATATATATGATGATTTATGTTTCCCCTACCCTGAAATCGTGCTATTTTGATATCGAATGAGACACCTTTTAAAAAAGCCTGTAAAAAAAATGTGACACCACAATTTCGATTGACTCACTACCTGGCACTTATCTAGAGGGTCTATACTAACTACCTATGTGATCAGATTTGAGAAGGTACACCGGTTGAACGATCACTTTTTTTAGGGGTCCCAGCCTCTGGACTATAATTATCATTTACTATAAATGTGTAGCTATGACTCAGAGCTAACTTTTTTTTCTCTTTCCAGCCCGTTTATAGGGACTTTTTATTTTATGACATACAACAATAAATCAACAAAATACAAAAATAACACTACACAAAATACATCAAATACAGACAAGGCATCAACATTCAGACGCCCAAGTGCCAGACAAAGTTTTACTATTATATAGGCACATAATGCTATTTTGTTTTAAAGAAAACATTATGAAAACAATATTATGAAAACAATATCCCCCATCTTTTGTTATGGGATGCCATTCTATTATTCCTTTCTGCAATAACTTTCTCAGATTTTTCAGTCATTTTCACCAATGCTTTAAAGACATAAATACTAAGTTTCTTTTCTTCAACTCTGCATCTATAAATATAACGTTTTGCTAAAAGAATAATTATATTTTTGAAAAAGTCGAAATCTTCATTAAATAGCCAAAACATATATTTTGATAGTTCACATTGAAAAAGATACTTAGCCCAGTATTCATCCATGTACTAAGATTGCTCCAAAAATCTTTTGTTACATTATGAAAAATTTCATGAGGCTGACATTCATATTATCGATGTTATGAGTGAGGAGGTAGAACGTATTGAATGACCCTCGTAAAACTGTTTTTGAGCTAGCCCCAACGGGGGCTTTCTCTTATCCCCGAGATTGACAATCGATAGAGCAAGTACGCGTTATTCATAATGGCTTCGAGTCACTTGCCTCAGAGAACCGTGACCAAATCGGTATAATTGTCAAACGGGTCCAGCCAAATGACACTTTCATATGGGTATATTGATTGGACGAGAAGTGTGACGCTTGGATACCATTGTGTTGTGTATTTGTATCACGGATCAAGTACAAGCGCCTCCGAGTCCATCCGTGTCGATAGCTTTTATTGGACGTGAGGGGTTTGTATATAATGTTTACAAGGGGAGTCTCTCCGTGTCGAGGATTTGATGACGAGAACCGTGCTGGCCGGGCGGTGATGTTATTTACATTAACAAACATTTGATATCTTGACTGAGTAAAAGCGTATAGTATACACATGCACATACATGTACATTGTACAGCAATACATGTATACAGTGTTTGGCCAAATGTTTGTTACGGTTAATAAATTCGCGGCCGGGCGAGCTGTCGCTTGGGTTTTAATCATTCATTATTCTTCATCTGAACTCTGGCTGACCCCCGGGGCTGACCTACTTTGATATTGAGAGATCGGATATTTTTGCGTGAATTTTGAAAGTTGATAGTTCTTGTATATGACTAGTTGAGCTATAACTCTAATAATTCATATATCCCCTGGATATCATCGCCATTGAATAATTGGGGGGGGGGGGGGGGGGGCGGGGGCTATCATTTTCTTCGGGAGGGGGGGGGGTCACAAATATGTTAATGGCCGTTGTTAATAAATGTATAACCCCCCTATCCGATACAAAATAATTTTATGACCCCCCCAGGCTTATCGAAGTTAGATTTTTTTATGATTAAAATAGCATATACTGAAAAACTAAACAGGATAGGTGTTGTAATGATGTACATTTTTAAGTGATATGCTTAGATGAATGCGCGCGAAGCGCGAAAAAAATTGCCGTTTTGAAATTTTAGAATCTGAATTGCTACACAAAATTATAACCTCCCTATTTAAGATTTTACAAAATTATGACCCCCCACAATATTTGTGACCCACCCCCTCCCGAAGAAAATGATAGCCCCCTTGTGTCATTGTACTTTTTGTGAACTTTTGAAGCGGATTTATGTGAGCCGTTGTTTTCTCCGTCAGTGGTAATTGCCTCCCCCCCTGACAGATTTGTGTGTGCCCCCGCCCCCTTTTAGTGTTTATATGCATTATTACTATGATTATTACTAAAATGACAATTTTTCGCCTTGTTTTTATAAATAAATTAAAATGTTATAGAGATAACTGTTTCAAACCCGGAGGATTGGCCATTATTTGTTGAATGTGCTGTTCTTTGGACTGTGCGATTTTTTGACTGTGCGTAATTTTTGGACCGTGCGAAATTTGTTGACCTCATCCCCCCCCCCCCCCCCCCCCCCCCCCCCCCCCCCCACACTTACGTGAAATTTACGAGGTGACTGACTGCAAAATAAAATTGGGGGAAACCTTTACGAAAATTTCAGAAATCTTGCCCCCCCCCCCCCTAAAAAATCCTAGCTAGCTTATTTTATTTTCGGAATTACGACCCTTCGAAATAACGACCCTTACAGGTATTTCGGAATAATGACCCTTCGGAATAACGACCTTATTGTATTTTAGGAATAACGACCATTCGGAATAGCGACCCTCCTGCTTATTTCGGAATTATGACCCTTGTAGTTATTTCGGAATAACGACCCTCGTTGTATTCTCGGAATTACGACCCGTATTTTATTTTCGGAATTACGACCCTTATTGTATTTTCGGAATTGCGACCCTTATTGTATTTTCGGAATTACGACCCTTCGGAATAACGACCCTTACAGTTATTTCGGAATAATGACCCTTGGGAATAATGACCCTTATTGTATTTTCGGAATAACGACCCTTCGGAATAACGACCCGCATCATGCTTATTTCGGAATAATGACCCTTGCAGTTATTTCGGAAAAACAAAAGTCTACAAGTAGTACAAGCTAACTTTACACTTTACTTTTACTTGACCTAAATGTGCCACTTGATCGTGAAATAATGTGACCACAGTACTTCCGTAATATAAAATCTGGCACGTGTACTAATAACTCGGCAGGTGTAGTATGGCAAATGGGTCGCTCTTTACATCACAGCGGGGGTCGGATGATATTAATCACTGGTCAGCTTTGGTATTTCTTAGGGACGCACCATTTGATTTTCAGGGGGGCGGGGGCATGGAAGTTGGGGTGCGGCGGAATTTTTTTTTCGCCACCGAAGCAAGTTTTGTTGTTGTTTTGGGCAAAGTTTTTTTTTTTTAGGTTTTACTGTTTTTATCTTTTGAGTTGGGTGAGTCATCTTTTTATTTTTTTAAACAGCAGTGGGTCATCTTTTATTTTTTCCTGATTGGTGGGCAAAGTTTTTTTTTCTTCTTCTGGATAGTGGGCAAAGTCTTTTTAAAACTTCCATGCCCTCCCCTGAGTATCTAATGGTGCGTCCCTTAAGGCCATGTGTTTTGAACTCACCACCCAAAAAGGGTGGTGGCGTTGCATTTTTGGTAACGAATCATCCATCTCTCTCTATTAACTCAACAACTAAATATGGTAGAGGTATGGTTGAGGTGTCAGGTGAAAGCCTATTTATCTAGCTACATTGTGTGAATAAATCAGGTATTTCTGTAACTGTTAGGCTGAGATATGATTGATTATATTGTGAAAGTCAGGGGTGGTGGCGGTGGTGGCGGCGCTGTATACAATCTCTATGGGGAATATAGAAAATGTTCCCAATTCAACGTTCAATTTAGAATAACTCCTCATCCCTGTATGGTACAAACATGATTTACTCTCATTATATATATTATTTTATATTCTATAAGATTCTGATTCAACAAACGTGACAACTATTATGTAACAATTGTAATCATGAATCGATTGCTTTGTCCTTGGCTTTTTCCCTATTCGCTACACAGTAAACTTACTTTAATTCATCGGTTTTACATACATTACTATAACAAAAAGAGTATTTAACCGATGATAGCAAAGTTATACATTTTTGGAAAGCTCTCAAATAGGGGAATTCAAAAATGCCGTTTAAATCAGGATAGGGTGCAAACCCCCAAAAATATACTTGTAAATATGAAATTTAAACGTTTGTGCTAATTTACATCTCGATATAGTATATTTCAACAAGTTACCATTGACAACCATTATGTTCTGATGGGTAATTGCATGAGGAACTAATGCACGGTAAAATCATGATTGGGCTAGGTATGAAAATATTATTGAACTTAAATCAAAATATGACAAAATCTTTTGAACATTCGTAATCACAACATGTTACCAATAGGTCCTATGCAAATTCCACCGTTCAGAAAATATATACGTTTTATGGGGTAGAACAAGTACAACTGCAAGTAGTTCTTGCGATATGCTAATTCGAATCTCAGATGGTGTAAAAATGTAAAAATCTGTTCAATATGCAACGGTAAGGGTGGTGAGTTCAAAACACATGGCCTTAAAGAAAACAACCCCTATCCATCCTCGAGGTTAAAAAAACTGAAATAGTGAGTAACTATTGTGAGTAACCAAGGAGGTGCAAAGCACCGCCCTCCGCGGTAACTAACGCGGACAGGGGGGAGTCTGAGGGGGGATGTGCCGCCCTCATAATTTTGAAGATAAAAATCAATTCTCGAACCCATTTGGGCAATTTGGTGTGTACTTTTGACCGATTTTCTATTGAAATGCCATCATTTCCAATCAATATTGGTTTTTTATCTAAGTTAGACAGCTATTTTATTTCATTATAGGCTATGCGAGAAAAAGGAAGTTTTGCAAAAAGATGATTTTTTTTCTTGATTTAAGTAGTATAGATCATTGGTTCCTAACCTCTTTGGCCCACGACTCAATCAGACATATTTGGTCAGAACCCTGACCCCCAAAATGAATTGCGAAAAAATTATCCCGATTGATTAAAACTGAAACAGTTAAGTCATATGATGCGAGCGTAGCGATCAGAAATTTTTGCGTATTTGAACGGTTCTTTTGGGTTTTTCTAAGCGTTTTTAGAACGAAATATGAAAATGGTTCCCCAAAAAGCTATATATATGACCCCTCTCTTTAGGTTCGTTATTTATTTATTTTCCGACCATGATTTTCCATACTATTTTCGACGAATTGGGTTTTTGATTTCCCCGCTTGACGAAAGAATTTTTCTAAAAACCTCTTAATTTCCTCCGAATAAGTATAATCTCAACCCCACCCGAATGAATTTAGTTCCGGAAAACATGAGCGCGAAGCGCGCGAATTTTTTTCCTATATACTCAGTTCTGGCTATAATTAATGTGTATTTTGGTTTGAAATGGGCTTTTAGAATGATATTGCTGGACATATGCACGCATAGCACACGAATATAAATGTTCTTGCATACGTACTCATTCATAATATTTGTAAAGAATATGGTTTCGATTCCTTCGACTGAAGCCTTGAAATTTGATAGAATTAAATATATAAACCCATGCAATGTCTATCTGTCAATTTCTAAGGGGTGCATGCCCCTCCAAGCTGGATTATATCAGCCATCCCCCACCCCCCCCATTTGGACACGCCACTGATATCCCAAGTGGGTGCAACTAGGCCTTTTCAATATACCGATAGACATCTGTTTTCCTTTCCTCTCTTCTTTCCCTTTTCTTTTCTTTCCTTTTTCTTTTCTTTCCCTTTTCTTTTCTTTCCCTTTTTTTCTTTCCCTTTTTTCTTTGACTTATTTTTTAGGCGGGAGTTTATATATGCTATGCGGGAGTGCGGGAGAAAGAGTGTCTATGCGGGAGACTCCCGCCTAATGCGGGAGAGTTGACAGCACTGGACCGTTAACTAATTGAGCCGTCGACAGTACTACAATATAGTTCTATTGTTAACGCTAGATAAGTAGAGAGGCGGCTCAGCGGGGTGTTAATCACCGATCCTTTTGCGATTCTTTTAACAATAGAAAAAAGGATCGCGCTATTATAATCGCGCTATCCCGTGCTTAGATCGGTTGAGAGAAAGGGCAAGAGCCCTTAAGGGATTTGTCAACATATTTCTTTCGATTTTCATCATAAAGCATTATGTGTTCACTTGTGTACAGTTGCGGTCGTTAAACCAGAAACATGTCAATGGTGTTTAGTGTCAAACTATGGAATTCTGTTTACGAACGATTAAAACACTTAGAAAATAAACTGTCCTGGTACCAGCAGTACCATCACATGTCAATGGCTTCCATTCCATTACACGCATGGAGATACTGGTCCATGTAGTGCAGGATACATGTATACTAACTGCTTCCGATGCTTCAGTGGATCAACCTGGTTGGGGAAAAAATAGGAAAGAAGCATTTTGACTGTTAGGCCTATTAGTAGGCATAGCACAATGCACACACACAGAGTCTGCCACTGGGAGCATTACACCAGTGAACAACAACATATGAAGAGCTGTGTTGCATAAAGGCCTACATCCACTTCTACCTGTTACTCATTTTGCATTATTGAATGGATGGCTATTCACGATGTGGAATGTGGTTTGTATTGTTGCCTCAATTGGCGTGCATGGATGCACTAATCCAAGTCATGAAGACAGCCATGGAATATTTGGATTAATTAATCATACAAAATGAGTAACATGTAGGAGTGGTCTGTAAGCCCTTATGCAAAACAATCTTTTCATATAATGTATGCAGCTCCACTTTGAAAACCACCCCTATATAAATTAATTATTCTCACATATGTGTAAATGGTGTTTTGAATGTTACATTATTAACAAATTGAGCTCTCTAAATCCTGATAAAGTATAGTTGTGGGCATTGTTACTGTTTTTGGCAGGTTTTCGGCCATTTTACGAGTATCATACCACAAGAATGCATTGACCGATTGTCATAATTTTTTTTGGAAAATAAATCTTTCATTGCAATCTTTCATTTGAATCCAATTTTGTACATGTCTCAATCATTTGAATGGTATGTGTGCTACATGTATGCCTACTATTAGCTGAGACTAAATACGTCGACGTTTCCACGATCAAGTATGTTTTGGCTCCCCCCTCCCCTCTGTTTGCCTTAATTACTGTACGGGACGGGTCCGCTGATCGATAAATATATGTCCGAATTGGAGATTATTCAAAAACGGTTGATTGATTTCCGGCTAAAGACACATTTTCACCTACAATGTTTATGAAATATCCTAGACCGACCGGCCCTACATAGAAGAACCGTGTGCCCGTTAAACTTTTTTTTTTTGTGTATTTATTTATTTGGGACTTACGACACTGGATAACCCAAGAAAGCATCGTTGAAGCTTATTTCTATTGGGGTCCGTTAGATGTGTGAACAGCTACAGACCGGGATGATCCCCTACTCTTTGCGAAAGAGTCTGTAACCTTTTAACGTGTTCGGGTATTGCTCTTCCGATGCACCGGGACCACCATTTTTATGTGACTTCCGAACCACTGATTTTTGCTGCCATTAGGAAAAACCACCTCGCTTCATTTACCAGGCTATCCGATACGGCGCACACAATGTATCAGCACTTAGATTGTAATATCCCCTAACAGCTCCCCAATCTCGCTTGGGTCGACGAAGCAATTGAGACTAAGTACCTTGCCCAAGGATACAAACAAGTTGGCTGTAGCGGGGCTAGAACTCACGACCTTTGCATCGTGAGACCGACATGCTATCCACTACACCACACGTGCTCTCGTGGGGTAACAATGTCGTTGTCTTAACACTTTCCGCGGCGGCAGGCGGCTGCAGACGACATTCCAAAATTTCACAAAATGTTTAAAAAATGTCAAAATTATT
Organism: Ophiura sarsii; assembly: GCA_035610835.1. Classification (NCBI taxonomy): domain Eukaryota; kingdom Metazoa; phylum Echinodermata; class Ophiuroidea; order Amphilepidida; family Ophiuridae; genus Ophiura; species Ophiura sarsii. The sequence goes on along the minus strand of CM069456.1, from coordinate 49,053,789 downwards.
GAATTTCATTACCATATTTAGAATCACCATGAGAAATGCATTGAAATAAGTACAAACATGCCTAGTATTGGGTCAGTCATCATTGAGATAAACTTTGAAAATTGTGAAAGGTTTCTGAAAAATCAGTTCTGTGTATGGTAAAAATAGTAGCCGCGGGGAAAGTGTTGATTATTTACCTATTCACCAGGTCTCAACCGGTCGTCAGGCTTCCTACGAGCCAGCGCGGCTTTTAGAAGTCCTCTAACACGGGAATTACAACCAAATGAGATGAAGATGAAAAGACCTTGGAATGAGTTGACAATGACGAAAATCCACCATAGAGCCATGATATCCACGAAGCCTGAGACGAATCCAAGAAGCCAGTTGAATCCCATTATACTGCAAATCTAACAAGAGATACAGGCCATCAGTATTATATAGGCCTAGGCCTGATTACAGCCATGTGATTTTGTTAAAGGAAGGGTCCCGCAAGCACAACATTGAGCATTATTTGTTAGACAAATAATTATCGAGCCGAAATTACGTAATTATATTGAACAAAACACCATACAAGTCACAAAAATTAATACAAACTGCCATCACTCAACATGCAATTTTTAAAATTCGTGGCGATCGAAAGTCCCGGTGTCGATGACGTCATGAGTATCGGTGCTCAAATTTGCGCATATGCATTGTATAATTATGACATCATCGACACTGGGACTTTCGATCCGCCGCGAATTTTAAAAAGTGCATGTTGAGAGATTGCGTTTTGTTGTTGTTTTTGTCATAAGTGTGGTGTTTTGTTTAATATAATTACAAAAGTTGGGCTCGATAGTTATTTTTCTAACATATAATGCACACTTTTATGCTTGCGGGACACCTCCTCGGACAGTGCTTTATGTCTGTGCAGTAGTAAAACTATATATCACTTTATCCAATTTGGTGTTCGCCACGAAAAATTCCAAATTTGACTTCGTGATATAGTATACAAATGTATAATATGGAAGGTTCATTATACTGATCCAGTGTAAGTACTCACGTGTACGTTTCGGATACAACTGTATCCTTTGTCAACACTTGTGGTAGTGATCAGGCGTACGTAACACCGTATCAGCCCATTGTTGAGATTTTGTTTCACAGTATAGCGCCCTCTATAAGTTCATCATTGTGCAGTTAAGCGTAAACTGTCAATCATTCGTTGTGAATGAATATTCATTCATGACTATTCATGACCTCACACGATGTGATCGTCGCGATCCAGCATCCTTCCCAACTGATCTGATTACAATATTCATAACATGCAAATAACGCCACGTCTCTCCTCTGTCACTGTCAGACGAAGCCATCCGCAATTTGAAATTCGTATTTTGTTCCACGTGAAAATTAATTTCAAATAACCAATTCTGAATGTTTCGTGTCATATAAGAACTAAATTCTGCTATCATCAAAGCAAATAAGTTTAACTCTAAATCACAATCAGCTTTTTTTGACCATTGATGTACTATTTCTGTGTCACAAATCATGTTTCGAGCCGATAAAATCCACCGTGTCTTAGGTCGTCTGGTTTGTTACGACCATGATAGTGCGCCCCCTTTAAGATCATCATTAGTCAATTTAAGCATAGTAAACGGGGGACTTTGCCTCCGAGATACTTGTCCCATAGTTATAGGGTCTCTGTAGTGATGATCTTGACGACTCATGACGCTTTTTGCAGTCTTGGAGTTGCCAGTTGATTTATCATCTGGGGATTTTTTGCCAGATGATAAGAGATCATCAAAACGTGAGGTAGTATTGCCCCTAGTCGCGGTTCATCGTTGAGGTCCCCTTCTTCCTGATTTCTATAGACGTTATTCGTAATTGGCGATTTCAAACTAAAGAGGGAGACATACTCGATGTCACGCCGATAAACATACGATCTCGTACTTTTACTGCAATATAATGAACTGTGAACTTCTACATATTCCTAGATAGTGTCGGATACCAGCAAACATTTTATTTCAAACTAGTGGAATAATTAGGTTATACGTTCAAGTTTATTTCACGAATGTAATAAGGTCAACAAGGTCACGAATGTAATAAGGTCAACACGGTGTTAGTGTGGGTGCCAACTGGTGATGTTACTATCCCTTTCTCTTTTCTTCTTCCTCTCCCAATCATAGAGTAAGAATAGGTGTTGCATTTAAGGTGTGGGTACCCTTCACGAGGAAGGATCTGGGCGCCCACCTCGTTGTATGTATTTCCATCAGTACACGCCCATGGAAACCTTATAGATAACCTATGATGACGAAACTTAGTAATGGGGCAGCCACCAGCCTAGCATACCAAGGTGGTACCTCCGGACACAGAGGGGAAAGTAACGGGCAACAAAACCAATCCCGACCCTTGTCCTGTGATGACGCACCGAATGGAGCCGAAGGAAGGACTATGGAAAAGGATCTTGAGTTAAGAAAAGTCATACGATTTGGCACATGGAATGTGAGAACTCTATCACAGCCTGGCACTCTCGAGCTTCTGACCAGACAGATGGACAGATGCAAAGTGAACATCCTAAGTATTGCTGAGGTACGCTGGTCAGGAAAAGGCCAGTTCTCCACAGATAACCACACCATATACTACTCAGGAAATGAGAAAGGAGGGAGCAAAGGTGTAGCTTTCATCACCAGTAAAATCATATCAAAGTTTGTCTTAGGCTACAACCCAGTCAGTGACAGGATCATCTCCATCAGATTCCAAGCTCGGCCTATTAACCTCTCAGTCATTCAAGTATATGCACCAACCTCCGCTGCCTCTGACGAAGATCTGGAATGTTTTTACAGCCAACTGCAGGAAACCCTTGATGGCATTCCGAAGAGAGATATCATCATGATAACAGGTGATTTCAACGCAAAAGTCGGAGAAGGCATCCAAAGTGAAGACGAAACCATGGCCTTGGGCCCGCATGGCCTGGGAAGCAGAAACGAAAGAGGTAGTACACTCGTGGATTTCTGCGTAGCAAACAGACTCACTATTACAAACACAATTTTCCAACAACACCCGAGACGGAAGTACACTTGGATATCTCCAAACGGCCTCACAAGAAACCAGATTGACTACATCCTCATTAGCAGTAGGTGGAAGTCTTCTATCAAGATAGCAAAAACCCTGCCAGGGGCAGATATAGGTAGTGACCATCAACTTCTGATTGCTGATTTTCGAATCAAGTTGAAGATGACCAAAGGTGCTCCAAAACCCTGCCGATTTTATTTGCAGCATCTTGATGACAAATACAGAGTGGAGACCAGAAATCTGTTTCAAGAACTGATGGTAAGAGACGAGGAAACAACTCCTGATGAACTCTGGCTGGACATCAAAAACTCTCAGCGCAGCCAAAAAACATGTTCCTAAGAAACATAAGAGAAAGACCACATCATGGCTGTCACATGAAACCATCAACTTAGCAGATGAAAGACGCCAATTGAAAGAACTTGTCTGCAAGGCAGTAACCTATACAGAAGACTTTCAAGTGAGGTTCAATTGAATTCTAGGAGAGATAAAAATAAGCATATCCAACAGCAATGCCAAGAACTTGAGGATCACAGTTTTCCCAAAAACAGCAGAGAGCTCTTTAGATGCATAAAAAACATCACCTCAAAAACGACAACTAGACTGGCTATCATCAAGGACGAGCAAGGAAAGGTCTTAACTGAGAGTGAAGAAATCAAGGATCGTTGGAAAAGCTACTGTGAAAATCTGTATGCGTCCCAAGAAGAGACAAATGGCTCACAGGAGTCGCCCCCGCCTCCACTAGGTGAAGATGAGCCTGATATTCTTTTATCAGAGGTCCAGGAAGCCATCAAGAAGTTAAAAAGGCACCTGGTCTAGACGATATTCCAAGTGAGCTCCTGAAGCAAGCCGGTTTCCGGAAAGGCCGCTTCCGCCGCGCCGCCGCGGCACAAGAGATCAGATAGCCAATGTACGTCACATAATGGAAAAATGTTTTGAATACCAGAGGGAGCTCTTCATGTGCTTCATAGACTACGCTAAGGCCTTTGATTGTGTGAGGTATTCGGCATTGTGGACAGCACTGCAAGAAATGGGAATCCCTTACCACCTCGTCCACCTAATTCGCAATCTGTATGATGGTCAAGCTGCCTGTGTTCGCACTGAGAAAGGAAATAATGACTGGTTTGCTCTAGGTCAGGGAGTACGTCAAGGGTGCATACTTTCACCAGCACTCTTCAACCTTTATGCAGAGTCTATAATGAGACGTGCATTGGATGACTGGCCAGGGGGGCTGTCAGTAGGTGGATACCAAATACACAATCTACGTTATGCCGATGACACCGGTCAGCAAGACCAAGATCATGTCCATAGGCACAGCTGGTGTTGGAGAGCCTCTCATAATTGATGGTAATGAGGTGGAATTGGTCTCGAAATTCAACTTTCTTGGATCCCTAATCACCAAAGAGGGTGGTTGCAGCCAAGAAATTAGACACCGTTTAGCAATGGCTAGATCAGCAATGATCAACCTAAGTAAGATCTGGGCTGACAGAGGAATAACCAGAGCAACAAAAACAGGCTTGTCCAAGCCCTTGTATTTCCAATTTCCATGTATGCGTGTGAGACGTGGACCCTAACCAAAGCTGACAAAAACAGAATAGCTGCTTTCGAGATGTGGTGTTGGAGGCGTATGCTTCGTATCGTATGGACAATGAGAAGGACCAATGCCAGTAATATTGAAGAAATAGGGGTGTCTAAACGACTTCTTCATGCTATCAACACCCAAATGCTGAGCTACTTCGGCCATATTTCACGTCGCAAGGGTAATAACCTAGAGAAGATGATCATGCAAGGCATGATTGAAGGGAAGCGCAAGAGAAGCAGACCTCGTTCCCGATGGATTGACCAAATAAAGTTGATTACTGGACACCCGCTCCGTGATTGTTACTCCTTTGCTGAAAATCGTTATTTGTGGCGTAGTATCTGTAAGGTCACGAGCTGTCAGTCATGACAGGACCGAACCAACCAACCAACCAATAAGGTCAAATATTGAACAGCTCAGAAGTATGACGAATTTTTATGATTAGTGCAAAGTTCACCAAATTGAAAACTACATCACTCTCGTCTCGACTACTGCCTCTAGCCTCGTTTTCGGAGCACTAATTGCTCTGAGCATGCCCAGTTGGATAGCACAGCCCTCTTTTGACGGTAAATGCGCCAATTACGAATAACGTCTATAGCCTCCCGGATCCATCTCTTATCCTGTCTTGCTCCGTGCCTATAACCTTTGCCTCGTCCCACCCGATAACATGATTAGCGTCCACAACATGGTCATGTTATTGCCGATTTGTTGACCTGAGTGAGCGACGCCTTTCTCATGTTTCTCCCTGCTCTGGTTAGTGGTTGTTGTTCTGTTAGCCTTTTCTGCCTCTTTCTTGTGTTCGCAGAGTCTTGTGCCGAATTGTCGCCCGGTTTCACCAGTTGTATCCGAAACGTACACGTGAGTACTTACACTGGATCAGTATAATGAACCAAGCTTCCATATTATATTACATTCAACAACTCCCCCATACCTTAAGTACAGTAACAAAGCGTTGTTGATTTGAGATAAACCCACTCTTCATATGCAAATTAATAGGATGGCGCCAACCTTATTTGGAAACCATGCATCGATGCAAAATTGTAAACAAACAACAAATGTTCGCAAAATGTGTTCATTTTTTCGCCCGTTTTTTCGACGTATAAATGCATTTCGCCATGCGGGCCATATGTCATGGATCATTCCTAAAGCCACAATTTTAGCCGAAACGGTCGCTACCCAGCACAAGAGAATCGCCATTTTGTATCGGTGAAATGACATCCCTCAGATCTATTTGGACCGTACCACTATTGAAATGGAGGGGTGTGTTTAATTTGGTACAAATATTCTGTAAACATATATTAAAATGTGTTATGTAAATTAAACGCATTCTTGATATAATTTTTCTCTGAATGTTAAAGGTGGTGTGTGAATAAAATGCTATTTACAAAATATTTTAAATTCCACAATCACTTGCGCAATAATTTGTCTTCTCTAATGTTTACCTTTTGTAACCCATCCCATTCAGAAGTTCCCTCGCCCATTTACAGGGAACGGACGATGTCCAAATAAGGGCATAATTATAATAATAATGTTCCGTTTTTTAAAGAGCAGCTATTTTTTTATGTCAAATTAAGCCTATTAAAGGTATATTATGTGATCTTTCCAGGGAACGCCCTCAACATCGAAATAAAAATAGAAAGCAGATTTTCTTGCAGATTTACATTTCTGATCATAAATCATGCATACATTCCAAGTTACAGGGCGATACGATTCTTAATTACTTCAAAATCATGGTTTTAGAGTGAAAATAAACTGTCGGAATCCCGACAGTTTATATTTTTCACTCTAAATTCACTCTAAAACCATGATTTTGAGGTAATTAGGAATCGTATCGCTCTGTAACTTGAAATGTATGTATGATTTATGATCGGAAATGTAAATCTGCAAGAAAATCTTTCTAAAAAAAAATCATGAATAGAGGGCGCCCTCTGGAAAAGATCACATAAACCACGTTTTTTACTTGTTTTCATCAATTTTCCAAAACGCTATTCACATATGAATGATGTAAATATGTTTGGTCGTTGTTGAACGGGGTTCAACAAGGTCTTTGTCGTTGTTTATCTTGAATCGACAACGGTAAGACGGGTTTATTTTGCTCGGGCAGCTAGCTGCCCTCGCAAAATAAACCCGTCTTACCGTTGTCGATTCAAGATAAACAACTCCGAAACCTTATTGAACCCCTAAATCAACGATCCTTATGAACCTTTTTGGTAGTATACAAATGGTTGATGCCTGAAAGTGTTATAATCAACACACAGTGCAGGCCTAGGAGTGTGATAGTACTAAGGGCCAATTTGGTAAAGTGATATGGTTTTACGATAGCACCAACAAAAGGCCTGCAATAATGTTTTATATAATGATAATACGCAATTAATTTCAAGCAATGGGATATACAAATATTGAATGCCTGTGAGTGTGATAGTAAAAATATATCACGAGGTTAAATTCAGATTTTTTCATTACACGATACTGTATAATTGCACCGATTTTTGTACCATTTTGATTCTAGCAGATATTTTAAAGATATTTTGTGCATGAAAATTACAACAACAAAACCGTAGCTCTTGTCTATTACATTATTACATGTTTTCTGGTACAGTGTTTTTGCGTGAATCATTATGATGAGGACAACGATTAGTTCTTATCGTTAGCACTGTGTTTGCATGATTTATTTTAATAAATCACGCAAAGAGGAGAACACTAACTATACTCATTCTTTTCGTCTGCGCTGTTTTGTGTGACTCATCACGAAGAGAACAACAATTTCATTCTCATCAGAGCGCTGTTTTCTACGTGAATCTTCACTCATATGACTTCGTTACGTTCTTAAAGGAAAGCGGTCATGGTGAGGGAAAAGAACCGCTGACGGCGATTGTTGGTCCAGCTAAACCTTAGCTAATAACTAATACATCACTTATATCACACGATAGAAAATGCGTTCAATCAAATAAAAGATGGTTGATTGAGCGCGCCGTTCACATTGGGTTAAGAGATTGTTGTAGAGTCGCACACAATACCGCTTGCATGTAAACATACGTAGAACAATTACAGACTGCGCCAATGTCAAACTTGTTTAGATTCAAATAGTCGCCGCGCGCTGTTCACTTTTCGTTAGAATCCTCACTATGACCGCTTCCCTTTAATATCTCAATAGGGTTGTTGTTTTCTAATTCTTGTTGCTTGTTGAAGGACATAATGCGAAGAGGCTGAATAGAGAGTGACACAGGCTATACCATGTATACTGGCACTCGTGTAAGGTGTTCAATTTCTTAGGAAGCGGGAATTTTTGTTATCATGTTTCGATTGCCCGTTGGCTTCATTTTTGTGTTCATGATTGCGTGTCATTGATTAACGATCATCATCGCACAAACTACTTTTACGCGCGCATAGATATCTAACTGCCTATATCAAGCAGCTAAACCGCGTTGCAATTTGCGAGAGGTAAATCGCGCTTTTAATGAGCTTACGGCGCACGAAGCGGGTTGTTAGGCCAAACAAAAAATTGTTATGTTGTCCTCGACCGCCCGCTCCAGATTTAGGGCCGCTCCGAATTTTTTTTTCTCCAGATTTAAAAAAAAAAAAAAATAATCCGATTTTTTTTTCCAGATTTTTTTTTCAGATTTTAAACAGTTTAAATGGCATTGAATATTAAATTAAGTGTTTATAACATATGTGCGACTCTCAGAGTGATTTCAACTTCTTGATGGCTGAACTTTGAGCTTCCGCTGGTAAAAGAAAATTAAACAAAATTAAATAAAAATAAAAAAATCCGCCCGCCCGCCTCTCCTCTCTGAAAGCTGTGGAGGACAACATAACAAAAAAAAATTGGCCTTATCCATCGTGTTGCACACACAAACCTTTAGACAAATAGTAAGGTCCTCCAGTATCCCTCTTTTGGCCGTAGATTGCAACGAATTGGATTGCTTCCTCCCTGCGTATATCGCTCTCACGGTAATAGCAAACAGGATCAGGTTTATCAGGAGTAGAACAGAAACAGGTACCCCGAAAGCAATCAGGTTGGCCAGTGGATCCGATATCCAGCAATGGTCTTCACTTCCGTATTCAAATGGGACTGGCGATAGATGTAATCCGATGCAGCAGCATATGACTACTGCAGGCATACCCCATGCAAGAATGGGTTGAACCCAGCGTGTAGCTGTAGTTTCCTCGATAACATGATACCGATTAAATGCAAAGGTATTAGCTAGATTAAAAGCTAATACCGCCATCCAATCAAACGAGACTAACCAGAAGTAATGACTGAAAATGGCGATTGTGGTGCATAGTTGACGTGGAATAGACAATTGTTCATTGACCATTGACAGTCCCTGCGCAAAGAACATGGCTACAACGAGGCCCATAATGGCTCGCCCATGGACATTTTGGAGTTTCTTGAAGACGCAGTGAATGACGAATGTTGCTGTAAGACAGGACATCGATATACCGGTCAATGCTGTCGTAACTATGTTAAATACGCCAAAATTAATCGTACGGTTGTTTGTTACCATTGTTCCATTACCGAAATTGTTGAGAGTATCGCGAACAATATCAATAAAATTGGCTTGGCATATCTGTGCGCGACCGTCTGGCAATAGTAGAAACTCTTCGGGGGGGAAAACCACGCCAAAGAGAGACAAAGACAAATTGAACAAGATAAATTCTGACGCATTTAGAGTGACAAGCGGACATAATAGGGTTTTTTGTCCACAGACTACGACTGTGTCTCTCTTATTAAAGTGTCGTTCATTCTCTTGGTATTCGTAGACACTGTAATATAACACGAATTGCGGCATGATATGAAGGTTATTGTGAATTCGGTAAATATCCGTCAAATTGTCCACGTTAATAACCAGTATGTCGCGCGAATCGAAACGAAACCATTCACCTGAGCAATTGTGACCCTTTTCAAATTGATCGCAGACCATTAGAAGTTCCAATTCAGGGATTCCGCACTCAGCATACAAAGTGGGGGACTCTTCAAGGATTTTGGAGGCAGTGGTCAAATTGGCGATCGGTACGTTGGTTACATTCAGCGAGATAAGGTACACCTCTCCGGGCCGTACTGAATCATGTGAAATACGGTATTCCATGGTATAGAGGTCAATCTCGGCATCGTTCATATAATCATTAATAATCGTAGATACCTCAGCTTCTGCGTCATTGGAAATATTTTTGTCAATGTTTATGAGTAAATTCCAAATGGCACAACTTTCTTTGTTGACGTATGAGCCTGGATAGTCATGATAGTTGGCCATCCTCGCCGGAAATACTAACTTTGAGTCATGAAACCGGCAAGAGAGAGTATCCATCCCCCACTCTGATTGGCTGTTAGGAATGCATGCGCCGTTAGCATATCTAAACCCTTGTCTGCAGAGTATTGTACGACATCTACCCGTTGAAAAATCGTAAATTTCGTTGGTCAAACAGGCTGGTGTAGGCTTTTTTCTTTGACGTTTCTCCAAGAATTGCCAGACAACATTGAATCCGCGAATTCCGGTATTTCCTAGTACGCATTGTTCAAAATATGAAGTAATGCCAGTTGGCGTACTATTCGAGTTGCACAAGAAACAGTGTGGATTTTTAAACGTCTCTTTAGGACATGACAATTCCGCCGAATAGATATCACAGGCTGCCGAAATCATAGCATTAGACTGGGCGGGACAGGTATTAACACTGGGCATGCAAGTATGAAGATTTTCACCTAGGGCTAGCGACATCCTGTTCTCTCTCCGGATGCTTTTTATTCTATACCTTATCGGAGTTAGTTCATACACAGTTTTACCATTGCAAAGTGCACAGAATACGTTCTGGAAGTTAACGCCATAGTTATCGTAAACAGGCCATCGCTTGTTGATAAAACTGTTGTTCCACATATTTAGAGAGTGAGATTCAAGTGGCTGTTCACACATGTCTTTTAAATACGCGGATCGGTTCCATATAGGACATTTATTGATCATGAAGATGTAAATGTCGGGGTCGAAATATTGCTTTGTGCACCCATACTGACTTCTTCTAAATCCGCTATCAGATGGTTTGCTTTCTGCACATGTAACGTTGAAATCATAACAGCAGTCATGAAATATAAGGCATTCGGGATCGCATCGACATTTCATGTTCAGATCAAGCTCATAGCCACATCGTCCAATACAGCTATGTTCATATTCATGCAGTTGTATTCGTGAACCGTAGTGTTGAATTTCTGAAAATAAATTGAACATATCGATGATGAGCATTATGAGTGAAACAGGTAAGAAGGTCGTCATGTTGTTTTTTGGGGTTTGGTTAACATTACGTGACTGAGTAAAAACTCAAGCTAACAAAAATGTATCAACATCGTGGTATCCTTATGATTTAAAAGTATACAATTTATTTACGGCAAGCACGGCAGGGGAGTTACTAGAGGGGCAGCCTCACCCCTGCCAGAAGGCTTGTCCCCCTATGATGCCCCCAAACAAATATGAAAGACAAACTCTATCGGCCGAGTGCACCAATGGCGAGTAGCTGAAGAATAGCGCTACCTCGCTAGTAACTGAGGCGTAACCCAAATTGTTGAGAGCACCAAACCGGGGGAAGCTACTAGGCTAGTAACTGGAGTAATTTACGCTAAATCTTATACCTGACCGGACCCAAGAGTAAGTTGGGGCATAACGTTTTATGCCACAAGCCATTCGATGTAGCAGTGGCGTAAATTTGTTGTTGACATTGGAGATGATGATTCGCTGATGCGGCAGGACCAATTGCGCTTGCATGCACAGGGGGTGTCTATCTGAGGTGGGATGTGACCCACTCATAAGCTGAAAGCTTTTGCATTTTTGAAACTCCATTCATGCAATCTGGTGAATACTTTTAGTCAAAATTAAGATCAACTCCTTTTGCCCATTCAAACACTAATCGCACCGATTGTCGGTCATGTTTTGACCAAAATGTACTAATTGTTCAAGGATTTTAAATAATGACTAAATAAATAAATAAATAAACTCATCATTGTTTTATTAATTAACAAGACTAGGCACGCCTAGTAGAGCTGGTCGGATATTTGAATGTTAAAAATGTGTTTGTCTTGTAATATGGCAGAATATAATTATATAATTTGGAAAGTGGTGTTATGGTACTAATTTGTTTAACTGTGTTTATGTTCATACAAGATTGATTAGGATAAATTATATTGTATTTTAACAGGCCCACGGTCTAAATGTAGCCTTCAAAAGGTGCATGGTTCCATAACAGGCGCACGGTCTAAATGTATCCCTCAAAGGGTGCATACATCCATAACAGGCCCACGGTCTATATGTATCCTTCAAAGGGTGAATAGTTCAATAACAGGCCCACGGTCTAAATGTATTCCTCAGAGGGTGCATTATTCTGTAACAGGCCCACGGTCTAAATGTATCCCACAAAGGGTGTATGGTTCCATAACAGGCTCACGGTCTAAATGTATCCCTCAAAGGGGGCATAATTCCATAACAGGCCCACGGTCTAAATGTATCCTTCTAAGGGTGAATAGTTCAATAACAGGCCCACGGTATAAATGTATTCCTCAGGGGAATGCATGGTATCACAACAGGCCCAGAGTATAAATGTATCCCTCAAAGGGTGCATGGTTCCATAATAAGCTCACGGTCTAAATGTATCCCTCAAAGGGTGCATAAATCCATAACAGGCCCACGGTCTTAATGTATCCTTCAAAGGGTGAATAGTTCAATAACAGGCCCACTGTCTAAATGTATTCCTCAGAGGATGCATTATTCTGTAACAGGCCCACGGTCTAAATGTATCCCTCAAAGGGTGTATGGTTCCAAAACAGGCTCACGGTCTAAATGTATCCCTCAAAACGACTCTTTTCAGAGCAATCCTATTTTCCAAAAAGAGAAAATAATCACGAAACAAGTATTGCAAAGTAAACTTAAATCTTTCGTCTTTTCAGAGCCACCACAACTTCTTAAAATAGTTAGTAAACGAATCCAATAAGTGTATACATGTAGTACGCACAAATACTGTTCCCAAACCATAATAAGATGGTTTTTCCTTACAATATTCTAAAAGACACTTGATATTTAAGCTGAAATTATAGTTTTTTCTGCATTTTACGACAAAAAGAGGGTCCTCATATTATAACGAGAGCACGCGTGGTCCAACGGAACAGCGCGGGTTTCATAATCATGAGGTTGTGAGTTCTAGCCCCGCTGTGGCCAACTTGTTATAACTCACCGTATGTAGTAATATTATAATAATATTTTTATTTCGTAATGTGTACATCATCAGTATACAGTAATGTCCATGCCTCTGACAACATGAATCCGAATTTGTTACGTTTAAATGATGTATTAAGGGTGGCCAAATATATTTGCGAGCTCTGCTCTGATTTTGGTCAGCCCACCAATGTATTTACTTTAAATTATTTATTGTGTATGTATTATTGGTAAATAAAACTGAAACTTGTTTGTGATGGGCAAGATACTTTAGTCTCAATTGCCTCGTCAACCCAAGCGATATTTGGGGAACTGTTAAGAGTCACAATCTAAGAAGTGCTGATAGGCTGTGCACTGTGGTCGGTAGCCGCCTAAGTGTAGCGATAAAAAAGGGTTCTGATTCAAATTGGCAGCGATAATAATTGGCCAAAAGCGTTTTGGGACTTTGCTTGCATTGTGGAAAACGCTATATGAACGTTGTATTACTATTATGTTTTATTATTATCATTCAACACACATTCGAGACTTGTTACCCGGGCTTGTTACCACACATAATGTGTCTTATTCTTATATTTAGCTTACCTTTCGGACAAATGACACGTTCGTTATCAAGATGTTTTCCATTCAGATTAATATCATAACAGGTAGCAATGTATGGCGAAAGTGGAGCAATGTATAATTCCCCATTTCGGGGAAAGTATATGACATCGCTTGCAAGAGAGCTACTATTTGTGTCTTCGACTCCATCAGTTTCTAAGTAAAGGGAAACCATACTGCAAATATCATATGATTCTAACGATACAGAACAAAGTACTGCCCACGGTCCGCCATCTACTTGCACTTCAACCGTCCCACTCAAATGTTGCGTAGTGCTTACGTCATCGACGATTGATCGTAACCGAGCTCCGGTAATACTGCCATCAGAACGCTCTATAATAACATGAATGTAACAGATTGATTGATAATACGAGGTATAAGGTTAACGGGTTCGCCGTCGGACAAGTTTTAATCTGTCAAGCTTTCGTCAGGATTAGCTCTGACTTCTTCAGGACCAAATTATTATAATATTAAACAAAACATAGAGATTGCTACTTCTCTTGTTATCATCATTTGGGCTGCCCCTTGCCCGATGATTTGAGAGTAGAAGCCCTTTCCTACTTGTGAAAAAATTGGTGGCTCTGAAAAGAGCCGTTCAGAAGGATGAACCGCTTCCACTAAACAGAGATGGTGGCTCTGAAAAGAGCTCTACACGTATAGGTTGCCACTGGCCTACTATATATAAATTTGGTTCTAAAAGAACCTCCAAAGGACTGCCCCTTGACCAATGGAAATAACGTAGAGACTGCCCCTTGTCTACTACAGACTACAATAAGTCCAATGCACAGTAGTGCGGTCACTGAACTGTAAAGATCGTTTGACGAGGGTTGGTCATTAAGTTATGAAATTTATTATGGTATGGGATACACGAGTAATTCTATTGAGAGATAGTGTTATCAATACAAAGTACCCTCTATTATAAATAAATTGGACGTTTTCCACATGCATTTTGTATAATTGAATTTATATTTTGTAATTTAGTGTATGTTTTAGTACGTTATCCTGTATTTATGCATACAAACCATATAGTTTGGCATGCGATATATAGTCTACTTATTGATGTTACTCTATTATCCACACACATTATGTATTCTAACTGATTTGTAATCATATATTTTCTGTATATTTGATTTGTCATAGCAGATGAAAAAAATGAAAAGAGAAAAAACAAACAAAGTATGAACCTTCGTCTTTCCAACAATGCACTTTTGGATTTCTAAGTATTTCTTACTATGACGTCATAGCATTAGCTTAAAGTAAGTACACTTTGGACACTGCTAAATCAATTATTTGGCGGGAAATTTGAAATTTTTGTAAGAAACACGTGGTAAGAAGATTGCATAACATGACACCAGAAGCAGGTAAATCCCATTTTTTGGGATGAATATGATACCTAAGACAATAAATTTAATCCCTGTCAAATTTGAAATATGCAGTATACTAGTAAGGGAAAAAGTAAGGAGAATCAATTGAATACAAAGTATACAAATATCAGTATTTCAAATAGCCCTTTTTCATTGAAAAATGCCCAGTCAGTGAATCACTAATGTGGAAATAATGTTGTACTAATTATCTGAACTTGTTCACATGAAACCTACAGAAAATATGCGCATGCACAGACAGCAGATAATTTTGAACTGGGCCAGAAATAGCGAAAATCATGAATTTTACCAGATAAAAGCTTACTGTGCCTTCAAAATATAATCAGAAACATTGAAAAATGCTTAAATCAATGTGTATAATTATTTTGATATTCAAAATGAAGCTATACATGAACGCATCAATCAAATATGGCTGCCACAACCTCTCTTAATACTGCTATCTTTAGAGCTACTAGATATAATGTTAGAGTAATCGTCACATAATTCCAACGGTTTAAGGACCTTTTATGATCAGCTTCTTTTGAAATCCCCATTATTAATGCTTTACATCACACAACAATGTATTCAATTATAATCCCTCCATTGTTCTCTGTCCTTTGTTGTTGTTTTTTGGTTTATTTTTGCGGATTTTCCTTAATAAAACCGTATTTGAGATGGTCCCTTCTTTTTTGTATTAAGGAATTAAGATCTAAAAAGAATGTCAAACATAGATCAATGTGTGTTCTTACTCTGTACCAAGTGCTATCTGTTTCTATGCTTGCATTGCCGAGATATACGCAAATGTATCAATCAACCCATATTTCAACCTATTGCATATCCAGCCAAATATTGACAGATTTCAGGCAGTGACCAGAGTGTACTTACTTTAAGCTATTTCTGTGACGTCATAGTGCATACTTGCAAGTCCAAAAGTGAATTGTTTGAAAGACAAAGGTTCATACTTTTTATTGATCACACTATCGCTCAATAGAATTACTCTTGCCTCCCATACCATGATAACTTTCATAACTTAATGACCAACCATCGTACATGTATGAATTGATTGATAAAATATTGTATGAGTTGATTGATTGATAATGCATGTAGGAATTGTTTACCAACATATGTATGAGTTGATTGATTGATTATACATGTGGGAATGTACTTATAATACCTGTATGCGTTGATTGATTGATTACTAATAGTAAGTATGAGTAGATTGATTGGTAATACATGTGGGAATGTACTTATAATACCTGTATGCGTTGATTGATTGATTACTAATAGTAAGTATGAGTAGATTGATTGGTAATACATGTGGGAATGTACTTATAATACCTGTATGCGTTGATTGATTGATTACTAATAGTAAGTATGAGTAGATTGATTGGTAATACATGTGGGAATGTACTAATAATACATGTATGAGTTGATTGATTGATATTATTAGGTGGGAATATACTACTTATACATGTATGCGTTGATTGATAACTAATACGTGTAATTGATTGATAAATATTTTATGTATGAATTAATTAATTGATAAATAATAACTGTATGTGTTGATTGATTGATAATAAGATATTGCCATATACCATGATAATCATCCCTGTAAGAACGTCTAATGGTTGTACACGTCGCGATGATTGATTGATTGATTGATTGATTGATTGATTGATTGATTGATTGATTGATTGATTGATTGATTGATTGATTGATTGATTGATTGATTGATTGATTGATTGATTGATTGATTGATTGATTGATTGATTGATTGATTGATTGATTGATTGATTGATTGATCGATCGATCGATCGATTGATTGATTGATTGATTGATTGATTGATTGATTGATTGATTGATTGATTGATTGATTGATTGATTGATTGATTAAAATATTGAATAATTACCAAAACATGATATTATAACGGCCGATGGGCGAATGCATAGTGGTGACTTGTGGTTCCAAACTTGTACAATGCATTCGTTGGTATCGCTGTTGATTTCGTACTTTTCCAAACACTCTATCGACGACAAATGAATGTTTTCCGTTTGCGTGATGTATTCATATTCATACACTTGCGGATGACGGCTACCGTAATTATAACCGTATTGATTACACACCGCAATTGCCAATCCCTGTGTGACTTCATAACCATGACATCTCGCAACTTTTCCCCATGTGTCGTTATCCGGACGGACTTCAAGTTCTCCTTCATTGCTCAAACCAGCACTCACCAATCGAAATTCAAAATGATCTATATAAATCGAAGGGGGTGAGAAACAAATAATACCAAGCTCTTAGGAGTACATTGTATTTGATAAGAACAGTTTGTTAAGTTGTTTAAGTTAATTTACATGTAGGAAACAGAGACATGAATTGCATTAATAATAAACTGAAAGACTGACCACGACAGAATATCTAAATTAAGGTGTCACAGCCTGTTTATTCTTCCAATGTTTCCACGCAACAGTCGTCTGCATACGACAGTTCCAAAATGTCACAACATTTTTCTTTTTTCTTAAATATTATTGAATGTCATCAACATATTTGGAATTATCACCGTAAGAACTGCATTCAAATAAGTACACACATATCTGATCTTGGTTCAGTTATCCTTGAGATAGACTTTGAAATTTGGGAAATGTTTCTGAAAAACCTGTTTTGTATAATATCGTTACACTATAAATAGCCGTGTGGAAAGTGTTTAAGACGCATCTCCAAAGCTGTGGACTCTCTAGACTTACCCCAGAGACAATTTAACTCAACATTCCGATACCACCAGCCACCGATATACGCATCACATTGCTGTGTACGTCGCGTCATCCACAATGGGGAGCTATCGTTAATGAAGAAGGTATGGTCTGTGTTGGTACTTGGTTCGTCATCGTCGGCATCGTCTGTGATATTCATACTATTCAAACTAATTAAAGGACAAATCGCGCCCTCAAGCTGCCGTATAAGTTTGATTCTTGTTTCGAGATTGAACGTCTTCTTGTAACACACATTTTCCCAGGAGTTGCTGTAATAAACTTGTAGTTTACCCAATAACGGTGTGTGGCTGCCAATCAGACGTACTTTGAGAGGAATTTTGGAGACCGGGTAACCTGTAAAATAGACAACAAAATGCGGAATATAATATTAATGTGCCATTGGATGCAGATTGCGCAGCAACACGACTGATCTTCAGAAATGTGTCAATCAGACGATGGTGGACTCAAATGGCCGTTCATTTTGAATCTCCGTTGGTTTCAATATTAAAATGAATTTTGATTATTTGAACCCAGAAAATTGATCATAAGTTGGAACTAGATTATTTCATCCTAAAACTGCCAGAGTTGGACAACCAACTCCAGTGTCAGTATCATATTTTGAGTTTAAGGGGGGATTTAAGGAATTTTTTTTTTGAATTTTGTGAGTGCTGTAATTATTGAACTATGACTCAAATGTACATACAAAAGTATATATTTTTGGAAAGGAAATTGATTAGAAAATCCAAATTTGGCATCATTTTTGACCAAAATTGACCAAAAATGTTGATTTCTTGAGAAAATCATAACAAATCACTTTTTTGACCCAATTTTTTTGGACAAAGCTAACAAAAATAATTTTGAGTAAAAAATGCCCAAATCGCTAGACGATGATGTAAAGACACTAACTTAGGGACGATTTTTTTAAAACCTAATCTAATATATTTTGAAATTTTCACTGAAAAGTGGCACACAAACAAAAACCATTTTCCCCACTTTTTTGGCACTCTTTAGTCAAAATTTCAAATTTCAAATAGATAAGGTTCAACAACAAGTGTCTTTATATGATCATCTAGCGATTTGGGCATTTTATACAATTTGGGTCAAAAAAGTGAATTTTGTGATTTTCTCAAAAAATATTTGGTCAAAATTACAGCATTCGCAAAACTCAAAAACTTCCTTGAATCCCCTCTTAATCCATCGGTAACCGTTCGTCCCATTCGCTTGATCACGTAACCTCTAAATCGGCTATGTGACTGAACCTTTCAGTCACATAGCCGATTATTTGCTAGAAAACCACTTCCAGACTGCTCAAGACTGGTCACGATTGGCCATTATTCGAAAATCGTGAGCAGTTTTCTTTTTTCATGTGTAGTTTCGGCAAGGTCTGGGACTGTCCTGTGCAGTCTTCTGCAGTCTTGTGTGGTTTGGGAGCACGTGGCAAATTTGACAAACCCGCCACGATTTTTTTTCTCCCAGCCTAAACAAATCGTGGCGGGTTTTTTTAATCGGGAAGGTCGGCATGGACACATGAGCGGTTTGGAAGCGGTAGCTGATGAGTTGGCGCGCATCATGAGTGGTTGTGTGTAGATTGGAAAGTGGTCGGCAAGGAGTCTGTTCCAAGCGGAAGAGAAGATGCAAGCCAACTTGACATGTTAAATCGGCGACTACAGAAGATTAGTCGCCGACTTGTAGCCAACTGCTCATGTAAATAATTATATGTCTTGACAGCAACATGTCAGAACTTGTGCCGTCGTGTCAAGGTCGGCGATTGATCGGGGACTGAACAAGTGCATGCGTCGCCGATTAAACATGCTTGATCTTGTTGATTTCATGATGCTGTCGCCTAGTGGTAGGCGATTCAGCATCTCTTGTCTTGTTGAACATGTTGAAGGCGGGGGAATATCGCATACTAATCATCCCTGCTCATCCCTAGTCGGGATCCAAAATGTAAAATTGTGCAAGTTTGAACAAGATTTCAGCCGATTTTGAAAAAATTGTGGTCTTGTGTAGTTGGGAAGAGGTTGGGTCGGGAGCTGTCTTCTATGTGACTGAACCGGCGACTAATCTTCTGTAGTCGCCGATTTTAACATGTCAAGATGGCTTGCATCTACTCTCCCGCTTGGAACAGACTCATTGCCGACCACTTTCCAACTACACAAACCCACTCATGATGCGCGCCAACTCATCGGCTACCGCTTCCAAATCGCTCATGTGTCAATGCCGACCTTCCCGATTAAAATGACCCGCCACGATTTTTTTAGGCTGCGAGAAAAAAATCGTTGCGGGTTTGTCAAATTTGCCACGTGCTCCAGACCACACAAGACTGCACAGGACAGTCCCAGACCTTACCGAAACTACACATGATAAAAGAAAACTGCTATTTGATTTTCAGGGGGGAGGGCATGGAAGTTGGGGTCGGGCGGAATTTTTTTATTCGCCACCGAAGTAGGCAACATTTTATTTTTTTCGCCGCCTTTGGCGGCAAGGTGTTTTTTTTTTTTTGGGGGGGGGGGGGTTGGGGCAAAGGCGGCAAAGTGCCGCCGTCCGCACCAATTTTCACACGGTAAGGGGCCGCCCAGCTCACACGGATACATGTGAAGGGCCCATTACAAAATACTTCATAATCATAACCGTTTGCACATAGAAATTTACAAACTTTACCAGTTTGTTTATACATAATGCCATTCGTGTACTGTATGAATTTTAAATATAGTGGGCCGTTAGTTTAAATGCATTTAGCTCTGACACATAGCTCTATTACATTACGCTTATAAACTTGTGAAGGCCTACCATGAACTGGTTCTGATTTGACCTTTACATAATTGTGCTATGAACTACAGCCTACCTAGAAGATGTACTCACAACAAAGCCTGCAAAAGAGTGATATTTCACTCTCACATAGATCCAACTGAGGGACCAATCCTTTAGAGAGTGAAGTTCACTCTCGAGAACGAGTGATAATAAGTCAAGAAAGTCGAGAAAGAGTCAATGTTATCACTCTTTCTCGTGAGTGAACTTCACTCTAAAGGATTGGTCACTTAGTTGGCTATTTGTAAGAGTGAAATTCCTCTTTAGAGTGTTTTGTTTTTCACTCTTTAATTTACAGTGTACAAGGCATTGTTTCTATTTTTTATTTTATTTTATTTTTTAATTTTCATCTGCTATGACAAATCAAATATACAGGAAATATATGATTACAAATCAGTTATAATACATAATGAGTGTGGATAACTGTTTGAGTAACATCAATAAGTAGACCATCATATTGCATGCCAAACTATGGTTAGTATGCATAAATACAGGATAACGTACTAAAACATACACTAAATTGCAAAATATAAATTCAATTATACAAAAAGCATGTGGAAAACGTCCCATTTTTTTTTTAATAGAGGGTATTGCTTTAGAGATTTTTCCCACATGTGTTTTTAGTGTTATGGTACTTAAAGGCATATTGTGTGATCTTTTCCAGAGAGCGCCCTCTATTCATGATTTTTTTTTAGAAAGTAGATTTTATTGTAGATTTACATTTCTGATCATAAATCGTACATACATTCCAAGTTACAGAGCGATACGATTCCTAATTACCTCAAAATCATGGTTTTAGAGTGAATTTAGACTAGAATAAAATAAGTTGTCGGATATCCGATAGTTTATTTTCACTCTAAAACCATGATTTTGAAGTAATTAAGAATCGTATCGCCCTGTAACTTGGAAGGTATGTACGATTTATGATCAGAAATGTAAATCTGCAAGAAAATCTGCTTTCAATTTTTTTTCGATGTTGAGGGCGTTCCATGGAAAGATCACATAATATACCTTTATTGATATATTGTTGGATATTTTGAAATGACATATAAAGCAAATTTCGCGATCAACATGATGTTATTTTAAAGACCAGGATGTTTACTAATGGGGAATTTGCCAAAGAAAATGTCATTATCGCACAGCGAAACCTTAATTTTAATTTTGTGAATACTATTACTATCCATTCCTCAAGGCATTATGACTCACTTCACACTTCACACACCATTTGGATAGCACTGTACGTCAAACGAATTCATAGCAATCAAGCAATGTGAATGATGAGGTGTGTGTATATACAGGCACACCTCTTTACAAAAATGATGATTGATTTATAATCTTTTTTATATGAAGTAAAATAATATTGTCATAACATTTTGATCGCACTAATCGCAATAAACGGAGGGATTTTGTCACATGTGTCTGTGTACGTATGATGTGCGCAATATGTCCAACTCTTCCTTTACTTTCATAGTGGTCCTTCCAGTGGAATGATTTGATTTGATTTGATTTGATTTGATTTGATTTGATTTGATTTGATTTGATTTGATTTGATTTGATTTGATTTGATTTGATTTGATTTGATTTGATTTGATTTGATTTGATTTGATTTGATTTGATTTGATTTGATTCAGCATATCCTCATACACAGCTGAACATTAAAATTTATAACATGTCAAGGATAACCCTTTAAGCTATAGAAACTTATTCCCAATGGGGTCCTTATATACAAATGGGAATAGATATACACATGTATAAAAACACCAAACATTAGAACACGGAAATATAAAATTATACCAAGAATTAGGAAATGAGTTTATTTTGCTCTTGCTGTCAATCAGAAAAAGTATTTGAAAACGATCTGAAAGCAAAATGTGTATGCAAACCTATCTGTGTATTTTTGCCTGAAGTTTGTCTTTATAATCATATTTTGATTGTTTGTTTGTTTGTTTTGATTGTTGTAGCACTTCATGATAATGTTGTTTACGAATCTCGTTTCCAGCAGCCTGGTGCTAAGCATAGATGAAAGGAACCGACAATTTGGAACCCGTCATATTTTAACGGAATAAATCGTATTGGAAACTGGAAACCAATGCTTAGCACGCGGCCGGAAACGGGATTCGTTGTTTACAGGTGTTTGTGTAATAGTTATTATAATAATAATAATAATAATAATAATAAATGAAATTTATCGAGCGCCTTATGCAGACGACATTCAAATATTCAACCAAATGTTTCAAAAATATGAAAATAATTCAATTTCATTACCATATTTGGAATCACCATGAGAAATGCATTACAATAAGTACAAACATTCCTAATATTGATTCAGTAATTCTTGACATATGCTTTGAAAGTTGGGAAAGGTTTCTAAAAAATCTCTTTTGAAATGTTAAATCTAATAGCCGCGCCGTGAAAAGTGTTAATTTACAAATGCATACAAATTAATTAAAATCAATTAATATTTGATGATTACTACACAAATTATTGTTTATATTTTGTTGTCGTTATTTTACGTACAATATGAAAATAATTCAATTTCATTACCATATTTGGAATCACCATGAGAAATGCATTACAATAAGTACAAACATTCCTAATATTGATTCAGTAATTCTTGACATACCGGTATGCTTTGAAAGTTGGGAAAGGTTTCTAAACAATCTCTTTTGAAATGTTAAATCTAATAGCCGCGTGAAAAGTGTTAATTTACAAATGCATACAAACTAATTCAAATCAAATTAATATTTGATGATTACTACACAAGTTTATTATTTATATTTTGTTGTCGTTATTTTACGTACAATATGAAACTACTACGAGATTACATATCACGTATGCACATTGTGACCCACAGTTTAGCGCGAAATCCAAAATTATTATTAATAAAGTCCTACCTTCTTGCGTCACGGCACCACCGATGTAGCAACTTATGAACAACGCCCAGCATAAGTTAAACGAACGATTCAACGCCATTTTTGTTCATTTAAATCAATCTCATCTCCCGGTTATGGGTGGGTTTTGTAAACATCCGAATGAAATCGTTGTTGTTTCATAACATTCTTCGAAAAACTGTCTCAAATACGTACGATAGTTAGTTTTATTCATTCGTAACTCACCGATTTGTCTATTAAGAGTTGTATTTGTCATGCGCAGATAGCACACTGCGTACGTTTAGATGCGCAGTGTGCTATCTGCGCCTGACAAATAAAAAGTATAACTAACACATTTGCGCAATCTCTTTTAAGGCCACTCTTATCATACACGTTTGCATAATTACGTCTTCTCAAGTTTCAAGTTTCATTTATTCACCAGTAAGTCAATACAAAAATAATATAAAAGGTTCAACAAAAGAAAGTATACCACTTTGTTTATGTCATTTTGAGTAACATTCAATTTTTTTCTTGACCAAACAGGCTAGATAGGCATTTAGATGAATCTTTTAGGCATAATTTGATACCAAATTTGCCCCCTAACAACAAAGATAAACCATGATTAGCACCATTTAAAGAAAAATATCCCATTTTCAAAAGTCGCATTTCCAATACACAGCACAAGAAGAAAGGACCAATTGGGGTCTCTCGGGGTGTGTGTATTAGCCAGGATCGCACAGTGCAAATGCGTAGGGTATAATGATAAATGATAGGGTCAAAAAATGTCGCACGGTCAAAAAAATTCGCATAGTCAGAAAATTTCGCACAGTCACAACATTTCGCACAGTCAAAAAAAATTCGCACGGTCTCAAAAATTTGGACTCAAAAAAGCACAACGGTTAACAAAAAATGCCAATTTCTCAGTGTTTTAGGCCCTATTTTTTTCCTTATGCAAATTAAGCGACCCGGTCTTGGGAAATTAGCGTCCCGGTATTTGGAGTCGGGGGGGGGGGGGGGGGCAACTTGCCCCCCCCCCCCCCCCCTGCCCCCCGGTCGGTACGCAACTGCCTAGTCTATACGTGCAAAGACAAATGACACAGTTAGCTACGATAGGCCTACTACAGGGTGCAAAAACAAGACCGGACAAGACATGTGGGACAGCCTGAGACAGTATGTTGGCAATGGCATTTTTTAAAGAAGAATCATGGTATAAATTAAATTATTTATAGAATACGGACACATAATTGAAATTAGAGTCCTTGTATGGTTAAAAGAATGATACATGCATAATAATCAGATTACAAATCATACTGTGAAATAAGAAAATGTGTGTACTTATTATTAAAGCATTTGATAATAATACTGTTACGAATCGATATGTCAATGGAGTTCCATAAGACAGGACCCTGCGTTTTAATTGTGTAGATCAACCGCCCTGCTGGTTTGATAAGAATGAATGTGATTTGTTACGCGAAAATAATTAGCGAAAATATCAGGAAGAAAATAGTTTTTGAATTTGATAATAACAGAGCAACTTGGTGCTTATGAATATCATAGACTGTATGACTATTTAATTTCTTAAACAGAGGAGATGTGTGGGCAAGGTAGTGTGATTTATTGCATAAACTAGTAATTTTCCTTTGTTTCAGATGAATAGAATTTAAGTGGCAGTTGTTTTTGTCGGCCCAAGTTATATTACAATATTGAATGTGGGTAAAACCAAACTAGAATAAAGCCAATATAACGTTGAGCCAGATATAATTGGTTTGAGTCTTAAAAAAATGCCAGTGTATTTTAAAACACTATTGGTGATATGATGTACGAAGCCTTATTGTCAGCTATTTTACGGATTTATCTGAAATCAACATACAAACTCAAGCCAGGGGTGTGATAATATCTCTCTGCTCAAACCTACCTGTCTGTCAGTCAGTGTTGTGTGAAAACCGCGCTTGTGTGACGGCTAATGAAAGCTCTCTCCCTGCTGTCAAGTGATGGGCGATCGTGTTTTTTGGTTTACGAAATACGTGACACGAGATTTCCTACTAGAGGTCGAGGTTTCGAGGGCGAAATAAGGCAACATTTCGGAGGCGCGACACGAAAGGTCAAAATTTCGGGGGCGAAAGGTCGACATTTCGGGGCCGAAATACGAAATACGCGACACGATATGATTTCGAGGGCAACATTTCGGGGGCGCGACACGATATTTCGAGGCCGAAAGGTCGAGATTTCGGGGTCGAAATGCAATAGGTCGAAATTTCGGGGCCGAAAGGTCGAAATTTTGGGGTCGAAATACGAAATGCGAAACCCGAAAGGTCAACATTCCGGGGTCGAAATGCGAAAGGCGAAATACGCGACACGAAATGATACCAATAAGGCTTCGTAATCGATGATCGGTGAAATGGCCAGCTGGGATTATAAACAACTTTTGGGCGAGAACGCTATCTTTAAAACGCAAAGATGGATATTATATATAAAGCATTTTAAACCTCTGAGAGGGTAGTGGTATGTTGAACTATATTACTTTTGTTTTCTTAATAAAGTGCACTCAGCGTAAATAATAGTGTTTTATTCACTTTGAAAGTCATATGTGCCTATTTATGTATTGATGTACTGCGGGTGTATGTGGTGGTTAATTAGATAAAATAAATGGTTCATTTATATGACTATTTATGTATCCAAACGGTCCACCTCGTAACTATGATGGGACATTTCCTATACAATACAGGATTGCTGTCTACGTGCATGTACGAGAGTCAAACAGCTCTCTATTCCCATTCAGCGATTGACTAAATATAGGCCTACATGTATAGACATGTTAGCAGGGTTTTTGTAAAGGATTTGATCGTTACAAACTTCAAGATTTCCCTTTACGGCACACCGCACACATGTCGGCATGGATGCAGCAAAATCCAAAATGTTTTCAAGCCGCAAAATTATAGAACCATAGAAGAATTTTGAGGGGAAAAAACCTTCTTTAATCTCTTCTTTTTCTATTTTACTTAATATGTTCTACAAAATACTTCTTGTGAAAACACCGATGACGTATAACTAGAGCAGCAAGACTCTTGAGATTTCTCCTAAATTTTAGAACTTATTTTTCATCTGTCAGTAGAAATTCAGCAGTTTACACTAAAACACCGCTATTTCTGACGTATTTTGATAGAGGATTTAACGATGTTTCTCGGATTTGACACGATTTCAAGGACCAACCTGTCAATCAGACCAAAGATTGTGTCAAAGCGGAAAGTGTTCTTGATTGGATGAGTAGGCTATAATACACTTGAATGACACCTGTCATAGTTCTTGTTTTGTTTCCAAATCTTACAATAAAATGTGATTAGATTGTTTCGCATTATTCACACCACGCTTCATTTACAGCACTTTCAACGAGTTTATTTACCTTTTAGTTACACACTTCACTAACTGACTTCCGTGTTATTTTTAAAATTTTGAAGAAAATTTAGAATATTAAATGGTAAACAAACCTCTTCCCAATTATACCGAAGCGTATTTATTCATATACATTGAAATAGATTAATAAATTTTAATATAAATAATCAGATTAATCAAATCAATTAACTAACCATTTAAAGGCATATTATGTGATCTTTTCCAGAGGGCGCCCTCTATTCATGATTTTTTTTAGAAAGTAGATTTTCTTGCAGATTTACATTTCCGATCATAAATCATACATACATTCCAAGTTACAGAGCGATACGATTCCTAATTACCTCAAAATCATGATTTTAGAGTGAATTTAGAGTGAAAAATATAAAGTGTCCGGATTCTGACAGTTTATTTTCACTCTAAAACCATGATTTTGAAGTAATTAAGAATCGTATCGCCCTGTAACTTGGAATGTATGCATGATTTATGATCAGAAATGTAAATCTGCAAGAAAATCTGCTTTCTATTTTTTTTTCGATGTTGAGGGCGTTCCCTGGAAAGATCACATAATATACCTTTAACTTAATTAACTAAATTTTATTTTATTTTAATAATACATTTAATTTATTATTTTATTGTTTTTTGTATATAAAGCGCAAATGTGAACAATAGCCCAACAGACAAGGTTAATGACCGGAGTGATTAAAAATCAAACTGGTAACTCTCGAAAGAGAGCTCTGAAAGGCCAATCAATTGGTTCACTGCAACTCCGAAAATATGCATAAAACTTGAACATGTTTATTCATTGATCAATTGATCACTTCATTATTTGTTTATGTGATAACTGGTTCTCTCACCAATCCCTATCACATCACAGTAACTTGTTTGGTGTGTTTGGTGGGGTGTTTCCATAACCTGACCACCATGATCTGACTACTTGTTTTCTGACTTCCTTTCCTGACCAATTCTAACCCTAACCCTAACAATGTCCCTAACCCTCACCCTATCCCTAACCCTAACCCTAACCTAATTCTAACCATAATTCTAACCATAACCCTAACCCTATTGTTGGGGGTTCGGTCCAAAAAAAATCGCACGGTTGGAATGGCTGTAAAATGGAAGGGATGAAAATAGTGTACTGTTAGGTCCCCAGCCATGCATCAAGTGTTTGATGGAATAAAGTGCATCATGCAATTACAACATCGTTCTATTTTCTACCGTGTAATTGATACTTGCCTGGGACCTTATCCAAATGAAGAAGACAGATATGACATTTATATAGGCTGATAAAAACATTTAGAAGCTACAAACACGTAATTTTGTCTCACATATATTTCAAAATAACTAAGGTAAATGCAGTATTTTCCCCTGGTGGTCACTGACATTGAAAAGGGGTATAGGCATGTGCCGTCCTGAAGACCCCCTTTTAATGCTGATATGGTAATTCACAATGTGAATTAAAAGTTTGAAGATTAATATAAAAAGCATCAAGGTCCAGGGAAAAAATGGAAAATAAAGTTATGCGCTGAAATGTGAATTTTAATACCTACGCGCACAATCTTCTGATACAAATAATTAATTTTCAACCAAATCATTTTATTAGATTTTTCAGTGAATGCGGTTTTTTATGGGCGTAATTATTTCAGCACTTAAATTCCATGATCCAGACCTCGAGCTGGGATGTAGATTGTCGACATAATCCGAGACTGATCAAAATCAAAATCAGTTGGATTTGAATCAAAAAGTTTCAAATTCATGAGTGTAGGCCTAACAAGTCAAAGCATGCCGCGTCCAGAGTAAAAAAACCCGGAAAACAATAGTGATTTTACGGAATATGCGGCATCCATATCAGATCATATTTAAAAAACTGATTGTTCAATTATCATTTTATTTGGCTAGTCTGTTCAAAATTTCATGCTGAAAGTTGATATATCAATTTTGAATGATTTTGAACAAAAGTGTGCTCTATAATAAGGGAGCACACAACTAAATAGGTCTCGCAACACGCTATCGCTCAAAGTTGAGTACGACAATAGTCCTATTTTGCGGAAATGATAGAAGACATTTGTGATTTTTTTGACGGTTTATAATATAATGTTTTACTTATATCTTGTGTTTGAAATGTGTGGTTGATGTTCCGACATTCAAACTGGGTGATTTGAGGTCAATTTTAATTTCACGGACCGATTTACACACGCGGTATATATCCAGACCGGAGGCCGAATCATAGGTAGGCATCTCTACGTTGTTATGCAGCGGCTTAGAGCAAACAAAGTGCGCGGTAATTGCACCTTCATATTCAGATATGATGTGGATTACCTTTGTGAGTAAAACATATCAAATTTAATTGAACCAAACGAACAAATATAGAAACTAGAGCCATTTAAGTAAGCCTTTCCTAACACTAAAGTCAATGGAGAGCGTCTTGGTGATGTGCTCCCAAAAGCGCCATATTTCAATAGTCTTTCCCAAAGCACCATATTTCATTAGTCTTTCCCAAAGCACCATATTTCATAAGTCTTTCCCAAAGCACCATATTTCATAAGTCTTTCCCAAAGCACCATATTTCATAAGTCTTTCCCAAAGCACCATATTTCATTAGTCTTTTCCAAAGCACCATATTTCAATAGTCTTTTCCAAAGCATTTTGAGACTCCTATATACCCATATTCAATAGACTTTCCCAAAGCCTTTTGAGATTCCTATATACATATTTCAATATTCTTCCCCACAGCCCTTTGCGATTCCATATGAACTTACATGACAGCGTCGCCAATGGATCATCCGCTGCACTAAGAAACATAGTTGGTACTTTGATTTGGTCCATTCTGCCGACCAGGTTACATTTCATATAGTACTCATCTTGCCAATCACTGTATCCGAACATCGGTATCGGTAAACTTGTCGAGTATTGGAAAAATCTTGAAGAATCCTTGGGTAAAATCTACCAAAAAAAACGCCATGCCTTTTGTCGTCTTAACCGGTGATTTTAACTGTTCGGAGATTGATTGGCTTGTAGAACCACCTACTCCTGGTGATCACCATGGAAATCGTTTGCTCTCAATGGGCTATTCCAGATAATAATGAACCCCCCCCTATAGAGGACAAACTATTTTTTCATTTTTTAGTCTGGAATTCCATGACTCCCTCTATGAAAAGTGTCTGGAATTCCAGATTAAACTTCAAAAAAGTATGGAATTCCAGATCAAACTTCAAAAAAGTATGGAATTCCAGGCGCTCTTTCTTGCTGCACCTATAGAGGACAAACTATTTTTTCATTTTTTAGTCTGGAATTCCATGGCTCCCTCTATGAAAAGTGTCTGGAATTCCAGATTAAACTTCAAAAAAGTATGGAATTCCAGATCAAACTTCAAAAAAGTATGGAATTCCAGGCGCTATTTCTTGCTGCACCTATAGAGGACAAACTATTTTTTCATTTTTTAGTCTGGAATTCCATGGCTCCCTCTATGAAAAGTGTATGGAATTCCAGATCAAACTTTAAAAAAGTATGGAATTCCAGATCAAACTTCAAAAAAGTATGGAATTCCAGGCGCTCTCATTTGCTGCACCTATAGAGGACAAAATACTTTTCGCCAAAAAAGTATGGAATTCCAAACACATTTTTATACAATTGTCTGAAAATCCAAACTTCCCTTGTCACTTTAAATCAGGACCAATTTGCACAAATCCTTGCTTATAAAGTGTATGTATCATTCAAACCAAAAGAAACCCACAAATCAAATCACAGCAGTCTAAAAACAGTACAGGAAACCAATCAAGTTGATTTGTGTGCATGGAGGGGGGGGGGGGGACCATCTGAAGAACAATCTAGGTATATATGACATCCACAACTCATTAAACAACCCCACAACAATTGGGAGATTTCTCCTTAGTCAAACAAGATAAGCTATTGGGCTATTCCAGAAAAAATCCGCACCCCCCCCCCCCCCCCTAATTAGTCAGCCCGTAGTCAGCACCCTATAGAGGAATTCGGATTTCCAGGCTTTTTTCAAAGAATGGTCTGGAATTTCGTCTCAAAATTAGTTAAACCATTTATTTATCTATTTATCTATTTATCTATTTATCTATTATCTATTTATCTATTTATCTATTTATCTATTTATCTATTTATCTATTTATCTATTTATCTATTTATCTATTCTATTTATCTATTCTATTTATCTATTTATCTATCTATTTATCTATTTATTTATTTATTTATTTATTTATTTATTTATTTATATATTTATATATTTATTTATTTATTTGAATGGGTGCAACCCCCCAAATGATAATCAAGCCCCCCACCCCCTCTCCCAATCCCTCCCTCCCATTTTGGAAACACCTGATTGCACTTAGGAAAAAGTCAGGATGCTAAATATGTTTTTATTTTTATTTTGCCTTACTGGTCCATACTGAACCAAATGTTTGATTTAATTCAATTACAAACAAAATGAAGCAAATATTAAAAAATCTTTAATTTTCACTTAAAGTTAAAACAGGGGTCTCAATCTTCAGCCCAACCCCACCCTTAATCATACACATTATTGGAGCCATGCTTGATATTCTAAACTGATTTTGTTTCGGCATACACCTATGACACGGGTTAAAGTAATATAATACAGATGTCTGCGAGTAAATGCTTCCTTATCATATCGCTGTATTCCAATATTGCTCTCATCAGTATTTTAAAACACTTTCCACGCGGCAGGCGGCTGCAGACGACATTCCGAAATTTCACAAAATGTTTAATAAATGTCAACATTATTGAATTATATTACTATATTTGGAATCACCATGAGAAATGCATTGAATTAAGTACAAACATGCCTATTATTGGTTCAGTAATCCTTTAAATATACTCTGAAAATTACGAAAAGGTTTCGGAAAATTCTGTTTTGTAATAGTAAAATTAATAGCCGCGTGGAAAGTGTTAAAATAAACAATAAAGTACGATGGCTATATTGTCATCGATATTAATTGACTTTTTAAAGAAAATAGTGGATTGGATCTGACTTCAAAGAGCCTCAAGAGACGTTAAATTGAAGATGTTTTGATGCAAGCGGTGTATTATACGAGTATTGACCTTGAGAGATTATTGCGTGAAGGATGTAACTTTTAAGTCTATAGGTTGCACACCACTAAATACATCTCCCATAGGGTTACACGTGAAATGCACACTTTTAAAATGGATATTTCTTGACGTTATAAGAAACTGGTAACTTGAAATTTGGTTTCAACTTGAAGATGAAAGCCATGACTACTAACTCAACAACTCATATATGGGGGGTAACCGGCATAATTTTGAGCTAGAGCCTTTTCAAAAAGTACGAGTTGAGTTTTCCTGGTCACACGCAATTGTTGATTAAGATTATTGCGTCAGATACCGGAAATGACCTGAACACAAATGTCTCTGTTAAAATATTAAAAAATCATCATTGCATCAATTTTTTGGACCTGAAGAACGCTGATGTGTCTGTCAAAATTCACACTATATTAATTTCGCCATAACTTGTAGTAAATACCCTAATTTTAAACTGTAATTTACAATAGGTCTCCCGTTTCGGCATAGAAACGGGCCGGTTTTGGACTTTTGCCTCAAAGGGGGTAGGGCCAGACGTTATTTAGTGGTGTGAAACCTGAAGGAGACACTTTTTTTATTATTGCCTCATTTTCTTAATCTTTTGCACTTTACATAATGCGTAGTTATGATTTTTGATCAAATATACGACTTCAAAGTGGTAAAAAACAGTGAAAGACATTGTGCGCCATATTGGCTATGTCAGTAGAAAAGTAGATTTTGGTTACCATGATCCTCGTCAAAAAGGCATACGGCACTATGCTAATCACTTGTTGTAAAACATTTTGCATGGAAGTATTGAAATTACAAGGACATTCTGTGAGGTTGACCTATTCAGTAGACACAGCTTAATCAATTTACCCCCCCCCCCATGCCCTATCCCCCCCCCCCATATACCCTATGCCCCCCCCCCCCCCCACCGCTTACGTTCAACTCTTGCTTCTAATATGTCTTTTTAAATACAATTTAGATCATGTTAGACCCCGCGCCGTTCTGAGAGGGGAGTTTACGGAATTATGCAAAACTTGTATTCAAATCTTTTTTTCTTCTCACTAGAGCGTAATTCGTTTAAAATTATATTTTTGATATTTAAGAAAAAAAGGTTTTCTCCAAATTTTGTTCCTATTAGCGAAATTTAGACCCTCATATCTTAGCCATTTCGATAAATAAACATGATAAACTTTAAATCGTTTAAAGTAATCATTTACGTCTATGGCACGTGTCCGAGAAGTCTTAATGTCGCAGGGTCTTGCATTAAAAGACAGTGGGGTGGAGAAAATGAGCATTTATACACAGCTCTATGGAGAAAAATTTACATAATCGTCGATATCTCGAAAAGAAAATCATTAATCAAACATAATATTTTTTCAAATTAACTTTTTTGGGCAGGGAATATACGGTTTTCTTCTTTAAAAAAAAAAAAAAAAAAAAAAAAAAGATAAAAAAACTAGATAATGACTTTAATTAGTCAGATTGTAGCTTATTTAACCAAACGGACGGATCTTTCATGATGAAACAGATGTGTATACTAAGAGAACGAAGTGTACGGGCCGTAATAATATGTGTTAGAACCAATTTTAACTAGAAGTCTAGTTACCATTGCCGGCAAGTCATTTTAGACAGCAATGCAGGGGTGAAGGTCAAAGCGCCTTGACCCTCTGTATAGGTTGCACACCACTAAATACATCTCCCATAGGGTTACACGTGAAATGCACACTTTTAAAATGGATATTTCTTGACGTTATAAGAAACTGGTAACTTGAAATTTGGTTTCAACTTGAAGATGAAAGCCATGACTACTAACTCAACAACTCATATATGGGGGGTAACCGGCATAATTTTGAGCTAGAGCCTTTTCAAAAAGTACGAGTTGAGTTTTCCTGGTCACACGCAATTGTTGATTAAGATTATTGCGTCAGATACCGGAAATGACCTGAACACAAATGTCTCTGTTAAAATATTAAAAAATCATCATTGCATCAATTTTTTGGACCTGAAGAACGCTGATGTGTCTGTCAAAATTCACACTATATTAATTTCGCCATAACTTGTAGTAAATACCCTAATTTTAAACTGTAATTTACAATAGGTCTCCCGTTTCGGCATAGAAACGGGCCGGTTTTGGACTTTTGCCTCAAAGGGGGTAGGGCCAGACGTTATTTAGTGGTGTGAAACCTGAAGGAGACACTTTTTTTATTATTGCCTCATTTTCTTAATCTTTTGCACTTTACATAATGCGTAGTTATGATTTTTGATCAAATATACGACTTCAAAGTGGTAAAAAACAGTGAAAGACATTGTGCGCCATATTGGCTATGTCAGTAGAAAAGTAGATTTTGGTTACCATGATCCTCGTCAAAAAGGCATACGGCACTATGCTAATCACTTGTTGTAAAACATTTTGCATGGAAGTATTGAAATTACAAGGACATTCTGTGAGGTTGACCTATTCAGTAGACACAGCTTAATCAATTTACCCCCCCCCCCATGCCCTATCCCCCCCCCCCATATACCCTATGCCCCCCCCCCCCCCCACCGCTTACGTTCAACTCTTGCTTCTAATATGTCTTTTTAAATACAATTTAGATCATGTTAGACCCCGCGCCGTTCTGAGAGGGGAGTTTACGGAATTATGCAAAACTTGTATTCAAATCTTTTTTTCTTCTCACTAGAGCGTAATTCGTTTAAAATTATATTTTTGATATTTAAGAAAAAAAGGTTTTCTCCAAATTTTGTTCCTATTAGCGAAATTTAGACCCTCATATCTTAGCCATTTCGATAAATAAACATGATAAACTTTAAATCGTTTAAAGTAATCATTTACGTCTATGGCACGTGTCCGAGAAGTCTTAATGTCGCAGGGTCTTGCATTAAAAGACAGTGGGGTGGAGAAAATGAGCATTTATACACAGCTCTATGGAGAAAAATTTACATAATCGTCGATATCTCGAAAAGAAAATCATTAATCAAACATAATATTTTTTCAAATTAACTTTTTTGGGCAGGGAATATACGGTTTTCTTCTTTAAAAAAAAAAAAAAAAAAAAAAAAAAGATAAAAAAACTAGATAATGACTTTAATTAGTCAGATTGTAGCTTATTTAACCAAACGGACGGATCTTTCATGATGAAACAGATGTGTATACTAAGAGAACGAAGTGTACGGGCCGTAATAATATGTGTTAGAACCAATTTTAACTAGAAGTCTAGTTACCATTGCCGGCAAGTCATTTTAGACAGCAATGCAGGGGTGAAGGTCAAAGCGCCTTGACCCTCTGTATAGGTTGCACACCACTAAATACATCTCCCATAGGGTTACACGTGAAATGCACACTTTTAAAATGGATATTTCTTGACGTTATAAGAAACTGGTAACTTGAAATTTGGTTTCAACTTGAAGATGAAAGCCATGACTACTAACTCAACAACTCATATATGGGGGGTAACCGGCATAATTTTGAGCTAGAGCCTTTTCAAAAAGTACGAGTTGAGTTTTCCTGGTCACACGCAATTGTTGATTAAGATTATTGCGTCAGATACCGGAAATGACCTGAACACAAATGTCTCTGTTAAAATATTAAAAAATCATCATTGCATCAATTTTTTGGACCTGAAGAACGCTGATGTGTCTGTCAAAATTCACACTATATTAATTTCGCCATAACTTGTAGTAAATACCCTAATTTTAAACTGTAATTTACAATAGGTCTCCCGTTTCGGCATAGAAACGGGCCGGTTTTGGACTTTTGCCTCAAAGGGGGTAGGGCCAGACGTTATTTAGTGGTGTGAAACCTGAAGGAGACACTTTTTTTATTATTGCCTCATTTTCTTAATCTTTTGCACTTTACATAATGCGTAGTTATGATTTTTGATCAAATATACGACTTCAAAGTGGTAAAAAACAGTGAAAGACATTGTGCGCCATATTGGCTATGTCAGTAGAAAAGTAGATTTTGGTTACCATGATCCTCGTCAAAAAGGCATACGGCACTATGCTAATCACTTGTTGTAAAACATTTTGCATGGAAGTATTGAAATTACAAGGACATTCTGTGAGGTTGACCTATTCAGTAGACACAGCTTAATCAATTTACCCCCCCCCCCATGCCCTATCCCCCCCCCCCATATACCCTATGCCCCCCCCCCCCCCCACCGCTTACGTTCAACTCTTGCTTCTAATATGTCTTTTTAAATACAATTTAGATCATGTTAGACCCCGCGCCGTTCTGAGAGGGGAGTTTACGGAATTATGCAAAACTTGTATTCAAATCTTTTTTTCTTCTCACTAGAGCGTAATTCGTTTAAAATTATATTTTTGATATTTAAGAAAAAAAGGTTTTCTCCAAATTTTGTTCCTATTAGCGAAATTTAGACCCTCATATCTTAGCCATTTCGATAAATAAACATGATAAACTTTAAATCGTTTAAAGTAATCATTTACGTCTATGGCACGTGTCCGAGAAGTCTTAATGTCGCAGGGTCTTGCATTAAAAGACAGTGGGGTGGAGAAAATGAGCATTTATACACAGCTCTATGGAGAAAAATTTACATAATCGTCGATATCTCGAAAAGAAAATCATTAATCAAACATAATATTTTTTCAAA
The DNA here is from genome assembly GCA_035610835.1 of Ophiura sarsii. Taxonomy (NCBI): domain Eukaryota; kingdom Metazoa; phylum Echinodermata; class Ophiuroidea; order Amphilepidida; family Ophiuridae; genus Ophiura; species Ophiura sarsii. Next base: position 49,017,537 of record CM069456.1, on the reverse strand, counting down.
TTAACTTTTTTGGGCAGGGAATATACGGTTTTCTTCTTTAAAAAAAAAAAAAAAAAAAAAAAAAAGATAAAAAAACTAGATAATGACTTTAATTAGTCAGATTGTAGCTTATTTAACCAAACGGACGGATCTTTCATGATGAAACAGATGTGTATACTAAGAGAACGAAGTGTACGGGCCGTAATAATATGTGTTAGAACCAATTTTAACTAGAAGTCTAGTTACCATTGCCGGCAAGTCATTTTAGACAGCAATGCAGGGGTGAAGGTCAAAGCGCCTTGACCCTCTGTATAGGTTGCACACCACTAAATACATCTCCCATAGGGTTACACGTGAAATGCACACTTTTAAAATGGATATTTCTTGACGTTATAAGAAACTGGTAACTTGAAATTTGGTTTCAACTTGAAGATGAAAGCCATGACTACTAACTCAACAACTCATATATGGGGGGTAACCGGCATAATTTTGAGCTAGAGCCTTTTCAAAAAGTACGAGTTGAGTTTTCCTGGTCACACGCAATTGTTGATTAAGATTATTGCGTCAGATACCGGAAATGACCTGAACACAAATGTCTCTGTTAAAATATTAAAAAATCATCATTGCATCAATTTTTTGGACCTGAAGAACGCTGATGTGTCTGTCAAAATTCACACTATATTAATTTCGCCATAACTTGTAGTAAATACCCTAATTTTAAACTGTAATTTACAATAGGTCTCCCGTTTCGGCATAGAAACGGGCCGGTTTTGGACTTTTGCCTCAAAGGGGGTAGGGCCAGACGTTATTTAGTGGTGTGAAACCTGAAGGAGACACTTTTTTTATTATTGCCTCATTTTCTTAATCTTTTGCACTTTACATAATGCGTAGTTATGATTTTTGATCAAATATACGACTTCAAAGTGGTAAAAAACAGTGAAAGACATTGTGCGCCATATTGGCTATGTCAGTAGAAAAGTAGATTTTGGTTACCATGATCCTCGTCAAAAAGGCATACGGCACTATGCTAATCACTTGTTGTAAAACATTTTGCATGGAAGTATTGAAATTACAAGGACATTCTGTGAGGTTGACCTATTCAGTAGACACAGCTTAATCAATTTACCCCCCCCCCCATGCCCTATCCCCCCCCCCCATATACCCTATGCCCCCCCCCCCCCCCACCGCTTACGTTCAACTCTTGCTTCTAATATGTCTTTTTAAATACAATTTAGATCATGTTAGACCCCGCGCCGTTCTGAGAGGGGAGTTTACGGAATTATGCAAAACTTGTATTCAAATCTTTTTTTCTTCTCACTAGAGCGTAATTCGTTTAAAATTATATTTTTGATATTTAAGAAAAAAAGGTTTTCTCCAAATTTTGTTCCTATTAGCGAAATTTAGACCCTCATATCTTAGCCATTTCGATAAATAAACATGATAAACTTTAAATCGTTTAAAGTAATCATTTACGTCTATGGCACGTGTCCGAGAAGTCTTAATGTCGCAGGGTCTTGCATTAAAAGACAGTGGGGTGGAGAAAATGAGCATTTATACACAGCTCTATGGAGAAAAATTTACATAATCGTCGATATCTCGAAAAGAAAATCATTAATCAAACATAATATTTTTTCAAATTAACTTTTTTGGGCAGGGAATATACGGTTTTCTTCTTTAAAAAAAAAAAAAAAAAAAAAAAAAAGATAAAAAAACTAGATAATGACTTTAATTAGTCAGATTGTAGCTTATTTAACCAAACGGACGGATCTTTCATGATGAAACAGATGTGTATACTAAGAGAACGAAGTGTACGGGCCGTAATAATATGTGTTAGAACCAATTTTAACTAGAAGTCTAGTTACCATTGCCGGCAAGTCATTTTAGACAGCAATGCAGGGGTGAAGGTCAAAGCGCCTTGACCCTCTGTATAGGTTGCACACCACTAAATACATCTCCCATAGGGTTACACGTGAAATGCACACTTTTAAAATGGATATTTCTTGACGTTATAAGAAACTGGTAACTTGAAATTTGGTTTCAACTTGAAGATGAAAGCCATGACTACTAACTCAACAACTCATATATGGGGGGTAACCGGCATAATTTTGAGCTAGAGCCTTTTCAAAAAGTACGAGTTGAGTTTTCCTGGTCACACGCAATTGTTGATTAAGATTATTGCGTCAGATACCGGAAATGACCTGAACACAAATGTCTCTGTTAAAATATTAAAAAATCATCATTGCATCAATTTTTTGGACCTGAAGAACGCTGATGTGTCTGTCAAAATTCACACTATATTAATTTCGCCATAACTTGTAGTAAATACCCTAATTTTAAACTGTAATTTACAATAGGTCTCCCGTTTCGGCATAGAAACGGGCCGGTTTTGGACTTTTGCCTCAAAGGGGGTAGGGCCAGACGTTATTTAGTGGTGTGAAACCTGAAGGAGACACTTTTTTTATTATTGCCTCATTTTCTTAATCTTTTGCACTTTACATAATGCGTAGTTATGATTTTTGATCAAATATACGACTTCAAAGTGGTAAAAAACAGTGAAAGACATTGTGCGCCATATTGGCTATGTCAGTAGAAAAGTAGATTTTGGTTACCATGATCCTCGTCAAAAAGGCATACGGCACTATGCTAATCACTTGTTGTAAAACATTTTGCATGGAAGTATTGAAATTACAAGGACATTCTGTGAGGTTGACCTATTCAGTAGACACAGCTTAATCAATTTACCCCCCCCCCCATGCCCTATCCCCCCCCCCCATATACCCTATGCCCCCCCCCCCCCCCACCGCTTACGTTCAACTCTTGCTTCTAATATGTCTTTTTAAATACAATTTAGATCATGTTAGACCCCGCGCCGTTCTGAGAGGGGAGTTTACGGAATTATGCAAAACTTGTATTCAAATCTTTTTTTCTTCTCACTAGAGCGTAATTCGTTTAAAATTATATTTTTGATATTTAAGAAAAAAAGGTTTTCTCCAAATTTTGTTCCTATTAGCGAAATTTAGACCCTCATATCTTAGCCATTTCGATAAATAAACATGATAAACTTTAAATCGTTTAAAGTAATCATTTACGTCTATGGCACGTGTCCGAGAAGTCTTAATGTCGCAGGGTCTTGCATTAAAAGACAGTGGGGTGGAGAAAATGAGCATTTATACACAGCTCTATGGAGAAAAATTTACATAATCGTCGATATCTCGAAAAGAAAATCATTAATCAAACATAATATTTTTTCAAATTAACTTTTTTGGGCAGGGAATATACGGTTTTCTTCTTTAAAAAAAAAAAAAAAAAAAAAAAAAAGATAAAAAAACTAGATAATGACTTTAATTAGTCAGATTGTAGCTTATTTAACCAAACGGACGGATCTTTCATGATGAAACAGATGTGTATACTAAGAGAACGAAGTGTACGGGCCGTAATAATATGTGTTAGAACCAATTTTAACTAGAAGTCTAGTTACCATTGCCGGCAAGTCATTTTAGACAGCAATGCAGGGGTGAAGGTCAAAGCGCCTTGACCCTCTGTATAGGTTGCACACCACTAAATACATCTCCCATAGGGTTACACGTGAAATGCACACTTTTAAAATGGATATTTCTTGACGTTATAAGAAACTGGTAACTTGAAATTTGGTTTCAACTTGAAGATGAAAGCCATGACTACTAACTCAACAACTCATATATGGGGGGTAACCGGCATAATTTTGAGCTAGAGCCTTTTCAAAAAGTACGAGTTGAGTTTTCCTGGTCACACGCAATTGTTGATTAAGATTATTGCGTCAGATACCGGAAATGACCTGAACACAAATGTCTCTGTTAAAATATTAAAAAATCATCATTGCATCAATTTTTTGGACCTGAAGAACGCTGATGTGTCTGTCAAAATTCACACTATATTAATTTCGCCATAACTTGTAGTAAATACCCTAATTTTAAACTGTAATTTACAATAGGTCTCCCGTTTCGGCATAGAAACGGGCCGGTTTTGGACTTTTGCCTCAAAGGGGGTAGGGCCAGACGTTATTTAGTGGTGTGAAACCTGAAGGAGACACTTTTTTTATTATTGCCTCATTTTCTTAATCTTTTGCACTTTACATAATGCGTAGTTATGATTTTTGATCAAATATACGACTTCAAAGTGGTAAAAAACAGTGAAAGACATTGTGCGCCATATTGGCTATGTCAGTAGAAAAGTAGATTTTGGTTACCATGATCCTCGTCAAAAAGGCATACGGCACTATGCTAATCACTTGTTGTAAAACATTTTGCATGGAAGTATTGAAATTACAAGGACATTCTGTGAGGTTGACCTATTCAGTAGACACAGCTTAATCAATTTACCCCCCCCCCCATGCCCTATCCCCCCCCCCCATATACCCTATGCCCCCCCCCCCCCCCACCGCTTACGTTCAACTCTTGCTTCTAATATGTCTTTTTAAATACAATTTAGATCATGTTAGACCCCGCGCCGTTCTGAGAGGGGAGTTTACGGAATTATGCAAAACTTGTATTCAAATCTTTTTTTCTTCTCACTAGAGCGTAATTCGTTTAAAATTATATTTTTGATATTTAAGAAAAAAAGGTTTTCTCCAAATTTTGTTCCTATTAGCGAAATTTAGACCCTCATATCTTAGCCATTTCGATAAATAAACATGATAAACTTTAAATCGTTTAAAGTAATCATTTACGTCTATGGCACGTGTCCGAGAAGTCTTAATGTCGCAGGGTCTTGCATTAAAAGACAGTGGGGTGGAGAAAATGAGCATTTATACACAGCTCTATGGAGAAAAATTTACATAATCGTCGATATCTCGAAAAGAAAATCATTAATCAAACATAATATTTTTTCAAATTAACTTTTTTGGGCAGGGAATATACGGTTTTCTTCTTTAAAAAAAAAAAAAAAAAAAAAAAAAAGATAAAAAAACTAGATAATGACTTTAATTAGTCAGATTGTAGCTTATTTAACCAAACGGACGGATCTTTCATGATGAAACAGATGTGTATACTAAGAGAACGAAGTGTACGGGCCGTAATAATATGTGTTAGAACCAATTTTAACTAGAAGTCTAGTTACCATTGCCGGCAAGTCATTTTAGACAGCAATGCAGGGGTGAAGGTCAAAGCGCCTTGACCCTCTGTATAGGTTGCACACCACTAAATACATCTCCCATAGGGTTACACGTGAAATGCACACTTTTAAAATGGATATTTCTTGACGTTATAAGAAACTGGTAACTTGAAATTTGGTTTCAACTTGAAGATGAAAGCCATGACTACTAACTCAACAACTCATATATGGGGGGTAACCGGCATAATTTTGAGCTAGAGCCTTTTCAAAAAGTACGAGTTGAGTTTTCCTGGTCACACGCAATTGTTGATTAAGATTATTGCGTCAGATACCGGAAATGACCTGAACACAAATGTCTCTGTTAAAATATTAAAAAATCATCATTGCATCAATTTTTTGGACCTGAAGAACGCTGATGTGTCTGTCAAAATTCACACTATATTAATTTCGCCATAACTTGTAGTAAATACCCTAATTTTAAACTGTAATTTACAATAGGTCTCCCGTTTCGGCATAGAAACGGGCCGGTTTTGGACTTTTGCCTCAAAGGGGGTAGGGCCAGACGTTATTTAGTGGTGTGAAACCTGAAGGAGACACTTTTTTTATTATTGCCTCATTTTCTTAATCTTTTGCACTTTACATAATGCGTAGTTATGATTTTTGATCAAATATACGACTTCAAAGTGGTAAAAAACAGTGAAAGACATTGTGCGCCATATTGGCTATGTCAGTAGAAAAGTAGATTTTGGTTACCATGATCCTCGTCAAAAAGGCATACGGCACTATGCTAATCACTTGTTGTAAAACATTTTGCATGGAAGTATTGAAATTACAAGGACATTCTGTGAGGTTGACCTATTCAGTAGACACAGCTTAATCAATTTACCCCCCCCCCCATGCCCTATCCCCCCCCCCCATATACCCTATGCCCCCCCCCCCCCCCACCGCTTACGTTCAACTCTTGCTTCTAATATGTCTTTTTAAATACAATTTAGATCATGTTAGACCCCGCGCCGTTCTGAGAGGGGAGTTTACGGAATTATGCAAAACTTGTATTCAAATCTTTTTTTCTTCTCACTAGAGCGTAATTCGTTTAAAATTATATTTTTGATATTTAAGAAAAAAAGGTTTTCTCCAAATTTTGTTCCTATTAGCGAAATTTAGACCCTCATATCTTAGCCATTTCGATAAATAAACATGATAAACTTTAAATCGTTTAAAGTAATCATTTACGTCTATGGCACGTGTCCGAGAAGTCTTAATGTCGCAGGGTCTTGCATTAAAAGACAGTGGGGTGGAGAAAATGAGCATTTATACACAGCTCTATGGAGAAAAATTTACATAATCGTCGATATCTCGAAAAGAAAATCATTAATCAAACATAATATTTTTTCAAATTAACTTTTTTGGGCAGGGAATATACGGTTTTCTTCTTTAAAAAAAAAAAAAAAAAAAAAAAAAAGATAAAAAAACTAGATAATGACTTTAATTAGTCAGATTGTAGCTTATTTAACCAAACGGACGGATCTTTCATGATGAAACAGATGTGTATACTAAGAGAACGAAGTGTACGGGCCGTAATAATATGTTGTTAGAACCAATTTTAACTAGAAGTCTAGTTACCATTGCCGGCAAGTCATTTTAGACAGCAATGCAGGGGTGAAGGTCAAAGCGCCTTGACCCTCTGTATAGGTTGCACACCACTAAATACATCTCCCATAGGGTTACACGTGAAATGCACACTTTTAAAATGGATATTTCTTGACGTTATAAGAAACTGGTAACTTGAAATTTGGTTTCAACTTGAAGATGAAAGCCATGACTACTAACTCAACAACTCATATATGGGGGGTAACCGGCATAATTTTGAGCTAGAGCCTTTTCAAAAAGTACGAGTTGAGTTTTCCTGGTCACACGCAATTGTTGATTAAGATTATTGCGTCAGATACCGGAAATGACCTGAACACAAATGTCTCTGTTAAAATATTAAAAAATCATCATTGCATCAATTTTTTGGACCTGAAGAACGCTGATGTGTCTGTCAAAATTCACACTATATTAATTTCGCCATAACTTGTAGTAAATACCCTAATTTTAAACTGTAATTTACAATAGGTCTCCCGTTTCGGCATAGAAACGGGCCGGTTTTGGACTTTTGCCTCAAAGGGGGTAGGGCCAGACGTTATTTAGTGGTGTGAAACCTGAAGGAGACACTTTTTTTATTATTGCCTCATTTTCTTAATCTTTTGCACTTTACATAATGCGTAGTTATGATTTTTGATCAAATATACGACTTCAAAGTGGTAAAAAACAGTGAAAGACATTGTGCGCCATATTGGCTATGTCAGTAGAAAAGTAGATTTTGGTTACCATGATCCTCGTCAAAAAGGCATACGGCACTATGCTAATCACTTGTTGTAAAACATTTTGCATGGAAGTATTGAAATTACAAGGACATTCTGTGAGGTTGACCTATTCAGTAGACACAGCTTAATCAATTTACCCCCCCCCCCCATGCCCTATCCCCCCCCCCCATATACCCTATGCCCCCCCCCCCCCCCACCGCTTACGTTCAACTCTTGCTTCTAATATGTCTTTTTAAATACAATTTAGATCATGTTAGACCCCGCGCCGTTCTGAGAGGGGAGTTTACGGAATTATGCAAAACTTGTATTCAAATCTTTTTTTCTTCTCACTAGAGCGTAATTCGTTTAAAATTATATTTTTGATATTTAAGAAAAAAAGGTTTTCTCCAAATTTTGTTCCTATTAGCGAAATTTAGACCCTCATATCTTAGCCATTTCGATAAATAAACATGATAAACTTTAAATCGTTTAAAGTAATCATTTACGTCTATGGCACGTGTCCGAGAAGTCTTAATGTCGCAGGGTCTTGCATTAAAAGACAGTGGGGTGGAGAAAATGAGCATTTATACACAGCTCTATGGAGAAAAATTTACATAATCGTCGATATCTCGAAAAGAAAATCATTAATCAAACATAATATTTTTTCAAATTAACTTTTTTGGGCAGGGAATATACGGTTTTCTTCTTTAAAAAAAAAAAAAAAAAAAAAAAAAAGATAAAAAAACTAGATAATGACTTTAATTAGTCAGATTGTAGCTTATTTAACCAAACGGACGGATCTTTCATGATGAAACAGATGTGTATACTAAGAGAACGAAGTGTACGGGCCGTAATAATATGTGTTAGAACCAATTTTAACTAGAAGTCTAGTTACCATTGCCGGCAAGTCATTTTAGACAGCAATGCAGGGGTGAAGGTCAAAGCGCCTTGACCCTCTGTATAGGTTGCACACCACTAAATACATCTCCCATAGGGTTACACGTGAAATGCACACTTTTAAAATGGATATTTCTTGACGTTATAAGAAACTGGTAACTTGAAATTTGGTTTCAACTTGAAGATGAAAGCCATGACTACTAACTCAACAACTCATATATGGGGGGTAACCGGCATAATTTTGAGCTAGAGCCTTTTCAAAAAGTACGAGTTGAGTTTTCCTGGTCACACGCAATTGTTGATTAAGATTATTGCGTCAGATACCGGAAATGACCTGAACACAAATGTCTCTGTTAAAATATTAAAAAATCATCATTGCATCAATTTTTTGGACCTGAAGAACGCTGATGTGTCTGTCAAAATTCACACTATATTAATTTCGCCATAACTTGTAGTAAATACCCTAATTTTAAACTGTAATTTACAATAGGTCTCCCGTTTCGGCATAGAAACGGGCCGGTTTTGGACTTTTGCCTCAAAGGGGGTAGGGCCAGACGTTATTTAGTGGTGTGAAACCTGAAGGAGACACTTTTTTTATTATTGCCTCATTTTCTTAATCTTTTGCACTTTACATAATGCGTAGTTATGATTTTTGATCAAATATACGACTTCAAAGTGGTAAAAAACAGTGAAAGACATTGTGCGCCATATTGGCTATGTCAGTAGAAAAGTAGATTTTGGTTACCATGATCCTCGTCAAAAAGGCATACGGCACTATGCTAATCACTTGTTGTAAAACATTTTGCATGGAAGTATTGAAATTACAAGGACATTCTGTGAGGTTGACCTATTCAGTAGACACAGCTTAATCAATTTACCCCCCCCCCCATGCCCTATCCCCCCCCCCCATATACCCTATGCCCCCCCCCCCCCCCACCGCTTACGTTCAACTCTTGCTTCTAATATGTCTTTTTAAATACAATTTAGATCATGTTAGACCCCGCGCCGTTCTGAGAGGGGAGTTTACGGAATTATGCAAAACTTGTATTCAAATCTTTTTTTCTTCTCACTAGAGCGTAATTCGTTTAAAATTATATTTTTGATATTTAAGAAAAAAAGGTTTTCTCCAAATTTTGTTCCTATTAGCGAAATTTAGACCCTCATATCTTAGCCATTTCGATAAATAAACATGATAAACTTTAAATCGTTTAAAGTAATCATTTACGTCTATGGCACGTGTCCGAGAAGTCTTAATGTCGCAGGGTCTTGCATTAAAAGACAGTGGGGTGGAGAAAATGAGCATTTATACACAGCTCTATGGAGAAAAATTTACATAATCGTCGATATCTCGAAAAGAAAATCATTAATCAAACATAATATTTTTTCAAATTAACTTTTTTGGGCAGGGAATATACGGTTTTCTTCTTTAAAAAAAAAAAAAAAAAAAAAAAAAAGATAAAAAAACTAGATAATGACTTTAATTAGTCAGATTGTAGCTTATTTAACCAAACGGACGGATCTTTCATGATGAAACAGATGTGTATACTAAGAGAACGAAGTGTACGGGCCGTAATAATATGTGTTAGAACCAATTTTAACTAGAAGTCTAGTTACCATTGCCGGCAAGTCATTTTAGACAGCAATGCAGGGGTGAAGGTCAAAGCGCCTTGACCCTCTGTATAGGTTGCACACCACTAAATACATCTCCCATAGGGTTACACGTGAAATGCACACTTTTAAAATGGATATTTCTTGACGTTATAAGAAACTGGTAACTTGAAATTTGGTTTCAACTTGAAGATGAAAGCCATGACTACTAACTCAACAACTCATATATGGGGGGTAACCGGCATAATTTTGAGCTAGAGCCTTTTCAAAAAGTACGAGTTGAGTTTTCCTGGTCACACGCAATTGTTGATTAAGATTATTGCGTCAGATACCGGAAATGACCTGAACACAAATGTCTCTGTTAAAATATTAAAAAATCATCATTGCATCAATTTTTTGGACCTGAAGAACGCTGATGTGTCTGTCAAAATTCACACTATATTAATTTCGCCATAACTTGTAGTAAATACCCTAATTTTAAACTGTAATTTACAATAGGTCTCCCGTTTCGGCATAGAAACGGGCCGGTTTTGGACTTTTGCCTCAAAGGGGGTAGGGCCAGACGTTATTTAGTGGTGTGAAACCTGAAGGAGACACTTTTTTTATTATTGCCTCATTTTCTTAATCTTTTGCACTTTACATAATGCGTAGTTATGATTTTTGATCAAATATACGACTTCAAAGTGGTAAAAAACAGTGAAAGACATTGTGCGCCATATTGGCTATGTCAGTAGAAAAGTAGATTTTGGTTACCATGATCCTCGTCAAAAAGGCATACGGCACTATGCTAATCACTTGTTGTAAAACATTTTGCATGGAAGTATTGAAATTACAAGGACATTCTGTGAGGTTGACCTATTCAGTAGACACAGCTTAATCAATTTACCCCCCCCCCCCATGCCCTATCCCCCCCCCCCATATACCCTATGCCCCCCCCCCCCCCCCACCGCTTACGTTCAACTCTTGCTTCTAATATGTCTTTTTAAATACAATTTAGATCATGTTAGACCCCGCGCCGTTCTGAGAGGGGAGTTTACGGAATTATGCAAAACTTGTATTCAAATCTTTTTTTCTTCTCACTAGAGCGTAATTCGTTTAAAATTATATTTTTGATATTTAAGAAAAAAAGGTTTTCTCCAAATTTTGTTCCTATTAGCGAAATTTAGACCCTCATATCTTAGCCATTTCGATAAATAAACATGATAAACTTTAAATCGTTTAAAGTAATCATTTACGTCTATGGCACGTGTCCGAGAAGTCTTAATGTCGCAGGGTCTTGCATTAAAAGACAGTGGGGTGGAGAAAATGAGCATTTATACACAGCTCTATGGAGAAAAATTTACATAATCGTCGATATCTCGAAAAGAAAATCATTAATCAAACATAATATTTTTTCAAATTAACTTTTTTGGGCAGGGAATATACGGTTTTCTTCTTTAAAAAAAAAAAAAAAAAAAAAAAAAAGATAAAAAAACTAGATAATGACTTTAATTAGTCAGATTGTAGCTTATTTAACCAAACGGACGGATCTTTCATGATGAAACAGATGTGTATACTAAGAGAACGAAGTGTACGGGCCGTAATAATATGTGTTAGAACCAATTTTAACTAGAAGTCTAGTTACCATTGCCGGCAAGTCATTTTAGACAGCAATGCAGGGGTGAAGGTCAAAGCGCCTTGACCCTCTGTATAGGTTGCACACCACTAAATACATCTCCCATAGGGTTACACGTGAAATGCACACTTTTAAAATGGATATTTCTTGACGTTATAAGAAACTGGTAACTTGAAATTTGGTTTCAACTTGAAGATGAAAGCCATGACTACTAACTCAACAACTCATATATGGGGGGTAACCGGCATAATTTTGAGCTAGAGCCTTTTCAAAAAGTACGAGTTGAGTTTTCCTGGTCACACGCAATTGTTGATTAAGATTATTGCGTCAGATACCGGAAATGACCTGAACACAAATGTCTCTGTTAAAATATTAAAAAATCATCATTGCATCAATTTTTTGGACCTGAAGAACGCTGATGTGTCTGTCAAAATTCACACTATATTAATTTCGCCATAACTTGTAGTAAATACCCTAATTTTAAACTGTAATTTACAATAGGTCTCCCGTTTCGGCATAGAAACGGGCCGGTTTTGGACTTTTGCCTCAAAGGGGGTAGGGCCAGACGTTATTTAGTGGTGTGAAACCCTATGTTCCTAAGGGATATCGATGGCCATTAATGATATCATTCTACAATGTATCTATAGGTACAGCTCGTTAACTGTAACCTTGCATGTTCATTAATACAGGTGCATGCAATAATAGTGGATATCTATGGATTAGCAAATTTTAAATCATAGTGTGCAGTTCCGTAGTTGCGGACGCACATTCTAGACACTTTGAGGGCTTGCAAAATCTAAACTATGCCAGTTGCTCGATTTTTAACACCTGGCTTTTAAGTATCTCTAGAACAAGTATAAAACCTGAAAATTCCTTTCCTGTACCATTTTCGGTTAATGAGATATGGTGTGAAAACCCTTCGTCCCTGTCGTATTCAGAGAAAGTAATTTTTTCAGTATAATTATGTGTATTACTATCAAAATTTCTCGGAAGTGTTCAGGTCTGTAAGAGGGACCAATCTAGAGAAAACAAACAGAAAACTTTATCTTTTAGTTAAAATTGACCAATGTTTATCGTTGCGGACGTACGATTTAGTGTTGCGGACGTACATCTGTGAAATAATTCACAGATGTACGTCCGCAACACTTCCAGAGACTACGTAATAACAATGTAGACAGATACAGAACAAATTAAGTTTTAAACATTAAGTATAAATTATCGGCTTTACAAAAATATTAACTACATTGGTTTCCAACATTGCCAAGGTATTACACGACGTAGTTAAAAGTAGTAGCTTTTTGGGAAGTGTGCGTCCGCAAAGGAAGGTGCCAAATGTAATCCAAAAAAATATAATTATTAATATTTTGGTCATTTAAAGTAAACTATGAATATGATCATTGTTGTATTGATTGTATCCATTTGTAATGCTTGCCTTAGCTCATTCATGGAAATAATTGTACTTCCATATGGTGTGATTTCTACTAAAAATACCCTGTACGTCCGCAACAACTTCAAAATCAGCAAAACCGATAATGTTAGGTCATTCCAAATTAGATCATGTAACTACAACCTATAACCTTTGATATGATACATACATTGGGTGATTTCGACGATTTTCAATTTTTTCAATTTTTTTTCAATTTTGGTTATCTAATTGCGGAACTGCCCTAAACTCGACCGCCCGTTGACCGCCGGTTACGGGCGGTTCCGCCCGGTTCTTTCAGGTCAAATGTTTTACTGGTATATGAATATTCGCGCATGCAACAATGAACAACCACCGGTTGACTTAATGCTGTAACCGGACCAATTTACACTATCAATCTGTTACTTTGCGGTCATAATAGCTCTCTCTATAATCGTTCTATAAAAAACCCCATTCATAGACTTTCGGTATTGATTTAAAAAAGTTAATTGAGCTATAAACAGATTGAAAAAGCCAACCCCAGCGAAAATCAATAGCTGTATTGTACTGGTTGTCAACTGAGACTTTAAGAGCCCATTACTTCAAGATGTTATTGCTCACGCGTGTGACGAGGCACTATCAACCGGTCGTGTTCACCAGAGTGTAACTATTTGACCTCATTATGTGTGTATATTAAAACAGACGACACGTTTTGTGAGAACCGGGCGGAACCGGCCGTAACCGGCGGTTGCCTGGCGGTCGAGTTTTGACGTAATCCCTAACATGTTTTGATGTCTTGGCCTGACATTGACAGGTTCTAGGAATAGAAGGCCGTGGACGTTATGATTATATATAATGCCAGGTAAGAACTCTCAGATGAATCAGAAGCCTCCAAGCTTGTTAATTAACAATACCTAACATAAGGTTTCCCGGGATGGTACCTCCCACGAGCTCTCTTAAAGACTTGTTTCGCTAACGTAAGTTTTCCTAAACCAGCGTGTTCTCGCAACACGGTATTACGAGGTAACCCTGCATATTATAATATAAAAATGAAAAGTAAAACAAGCCATATCTGGGAGAGTTGGGGAATAACAAAAGAACACGAACGTGTGAAAGGTATAGTTTCCTTATAACGTCGTATGTATCGTAAGGGCTCAGCATACGCCACCACGCTCCAACGCTGAGCGCAAGCGTTCGCTGCGTCATGCTATTGTGCGGGAGAATTACTACACATTTGTGAAAGTGCAATGAGTAAGTTCGTAGTTTAGTATGTTAAGCGCTTTATTCTAACGGAAATGAAAATTTGAGAGATCACGTAGAGAATGTCCCAACACACTGGATCCAAGAACTGGAGAGATTTTAACTGAAAAGAAGGAAACAATGTTTCTTCATATTTAAAGTTATACACGTTACCTTAATTGGTGAAATTGTGATACTAATTTGTCTACTTTTTATTAATATAGAAAGAAAATGAGATAATAAAATGCAAAAGGTTGAAAGTTTGATCCGCGCATGTAAAATGAGAGTATAATAGGAACCTGATTGTAAAAACCCTGTTGGCGTCTCAACTCACCTTTAAAGCAACTGCTATTCACATACCTGATCATGTTGTCGTTAAGATCAACACCATGTTTACCAGATTTCTTGGGAACAGGAATGAAGCCGTCAAGAAAAACAGCAATTTTAGGTTAAGACGGTCAACATGGAATAATAATGCAATTTACAAGGCAATACATTGGCATGGATAATTACATTTTTAATGTACTTGTCCGTGTAAAAACGTTAATATTAATTGTATGATATTGTTAACAAGATGTCATGTTTTTATGATAATGTCGTTAAGAATAGGTTTAAGACAAAGAGAGTGCATCATAAGTATGAGATTAAAGATGCGGGCAATGAGATTATTTGGAATAATACCTTAATCCAATTTAACAACAACAATTTCTTGATGAAGGTGTATTTAAGCCGGTTTCATTATAGTAATTGTAAGCACAATATCCCTGGTAATAGTAGTGTCCTGATCGATTACTATGTCATTCGTAACGCTCTCCCTTGAGACTGGAAATTGATGAACTTTTGTTCAAAAACTCCCCCATACCTTAAGTACAGTAACAAAGCGTTGTTGATTTGAGATAAACCCACTATTCATATGCAAATTAATAGGATGGCGAACCGTATTTGGAATCCATGCATCGATGCAAAATTGTAAACAAACAACAAATGTTCGCAAAATGTGTTCATTCTTTCGCCCGTTTTTTCGGGGAATTAATGCATTTCGCCATGCGATCCTTAAGTTAGCTAACAGCTTTATATACCAAAATGTAGCTATATCCCTGAGGAAAATATTTTTGGCGAGGGCCATATGTCACGGACCATTCCTAAAGCCACAATTTTAGCCGAAACGGTCGCTACCCAGCACAAGAGAATCGCCATTTGATACAAATATTCTGTAAACATATATCTATCAAAATGTGTTATGTAAATTAAACGCATTCTTGATTTAATTTTTCTCTTAATGTTAAAGGTGGTGTGTGAATAAAATGCTATTTACAAAATATTTTAAATTCCACAATTACTTAAGTAACCCATCCCATTCAGAAGTTCCCTCGCCCATTTACAGGGAACGGACGATGTATAAATAAGGGCCTAATTATAATAAAACGTAAACATTTTTAAGGAGCAGCTATTTTTTAATGTCAAATTAAGCCTATTAAACCACGTGTTTTACTTGTTTTCATCAATTTTCCAAAACGCTATTCACATATAAATGATGTAAATATATTTGGTCGTTGTTGAACGGGGTTCAACAAGGTCTTCATCGTTGTTTATCTTGAATCGACAACGGTAAGACGGGGTTTTTTTTGCTCGGGCAGCTTGCCCTCGCAAAATAAACCCGTCTTACCGTTGTCGATTCAAGATAAACAACTCCGAAACTTTATTGAACCCCTAATTTGAACACAGGTATCAACTTATACGGTACACATATTGATGCTTGAAACACAAAGGTGTTTAAAAGGCAGTCCCTAATTCAATGGTTTTATGAAGTAGTAAAGTTTTTTGGCAAGACCAATATCAGATAGATTTAAAAACTTACGTTTTGTTTCCAAGCTGACAATTTCGCTGGTCAACGACCAGCTTTCTCAAAGCTACTGATCGGCTATTGTTGATTTGCCGGGAAATTGACCGGAAGTGGTCAGTTTTGTGACGCCCTTGGTGGTGGATTTTCTCGAAATTTGAACTTTTGATCTTAAAAAATATGAAATAGCACTAGTTTCTATAACAAATTGATGTTAAAAGTTTGAATTTAACTTTCAAAGGTAAGACATTGGGTTTCTAGTTACACCCAGAAAATGATCCAATGTTAGAACATTGAGCCATGCTTGGGATAGCGGTGGAAATTGTAGCAAGCACACTGGCAAGACACAGGTGGTGTGAAATAACTAATAGCCATATTTACAACGGTATATTTACTTTTCGTAAGCTATGTCCATTAACAGACGGGAGATACGGTCATTTAGCATTCAAGACGTGGCACTAAGCTTCAAGCCTGTCATTTTACCCCTATGTAAATAATATGATTCCAATCATATCGCGAACGGAGAGATGACACAGATAGTCATGGTGAAGATCAGCAGGTAGTTTAATTTTAATTTTGTGTTCTTCAGCCGGGCCCGCAGCCTATCAAATGCTAAGCGTAAAACTACAGAGCGACAAATTAAAGGTTTTATCAAAGAAAAACAGGTGCACAACATGTGTTGCGACCTGGATGTCGTCTGACTTCCACCTTGTAATACATGGTATAGGCAAGCATGAATTGGCCACACACATGTATAGGTGTCTCAACAGTTTTCGAAACCTTTTCAAAACGGTATATCCCCTGTTAAATATTTCGCAGTATCAAAATATTTTGATAGAAAAGACTTGTAGAAGTATGTTGGCACCAGACTATAGGTATCCATTTGCACAATAGAGACGAACTGTAGTAGTTCGTAGTATAACGAGCTGAATAAATAAGTAGGGAAGAGAAAATCGGTTCTTTGCAATGATTCTTTTTAATATCAGATTGATATAATCCTTAATACGAACATTATTAATGTCAAGCACAGTATTTTTAAATACTAAAATATTAAAATACGTGAAAACACGCGGTATGTAATAACAGTGACTTACACAGTGCGTCCAGTAAAATTAACAATATTATGGTATTGTGAGTTATGTGGCCAAACCTGTCAGCGTGTGTTTTATATTGAGGGGCCTTAAAAATTGGTCTTAATTGTATTTTCAATTTGGTACCGCGATGGAATTGAAGCGACATAATTATATTATAATACTTTCAGTAGCAAAAATCCTCGTTTAACAACATAACTAGCCTTTCACTGCTTGTCATACCGATCGGAACCAATTAACACTGATGACAGAAAACGGTGTTCATATGATGAAAATGAAGCATGCTGGTTTTGCTCAAAAAATCTTCGTTGTCGGCCAAAGGAACATAATATCGTCAACTGGCGGCGTGACAGTTATTGCACAGATAGCACATAATCTGGTCAATTATGACAACAGAGGGCGATGTAGCTAAAATGTTGCTAAAAGATAGTTGACCCAGCTGTCTTGGTTTACGCATCGTACTGCAGGCTATTGAAAACTAAGTTTGATTGTAAACGCCATTGAAACATAAGTATCCCATTCAAATCAATTACGGTTGGGTTTTTAAAAACAATTATACTTTAATCTTTCCGGTGTTTAACAAACACAACAATAAGGCTGATACTGTAACCATAGAGCTAAGTGGTTTTCCATTAACATTTGCAAGAATATATAGTAGAACAAAACTACCATTGTCTGCTTCGGAAGTGCACTAAGTTTATATATAAATCTCAATGGAATTAATGCATTTTTGAATTCAATTGTTTTTGAGAAAATCGCTTGTTATTCAACCTATAATAAAGAAGATAAATGTAGTTTTAATCCGAGGTGTGTTAATTGCTTCCAAAACAATAGGCTCATATCCGCTCTCATTGCACCGCATAATTCGATCTAAAATATATTATTTTCGTGTGTAGTTTGTCAAAAGGTAAACACATTATGAGAAAGAAAAACATCCTCTGTTATCTTAAAAAGGTTGAACTGTTGCATTATTGTAGATCTCAGTGCAAATAGTAAGTAAGTCAATTTTTGAGTAACAGTCACGTTGTGTTCTTTTTTCTTTCTTTTTTAAATATCGGACGAGTCTACATGTTCTAATGTTTATGTTTACATTCATTGTTGGTAATGATATAGGCCATACAGTTTTCATCGGTGAAGACGCACAAAGTCTTTTGTTGTTATTCGTTTCCATTCGGACTGTACATCTTCAGAAAATATCAAAATTGAAATTGAAATTGATGTGTGGGACACATTTTAATGATGCACGATGACGTTTTTCTATGCTCTGGCATTTCTCGTAATGTCAACTATTCATGTTCATGTAATATCTACAATTGTCTTGGTTTGTTCTGACCACTCTCGATCACGGTGTGATATTTACGGATAAATAGTTTACTTATTTTTGAAACAATAACACAACTGTGATTGATCCGTTATTCTAAACTCAGCGCGTATAGTTATTATAAAATGTAAATGCTGGTGTCTGGATTATCGATACATTCGGTTAATTGAATAACTGATACAAATCTTAAGATAAATGGACTGTTAAAAGGGATTGTTAAAAGTATAATTTCTTTATACTTTCATATTTGATAGAATTAAGCACATATGGAATTAATGTTTACAATATAATCTTCGTGTCCATGGCAACGGCTAAAATACCATTGGGCGATTCTTGTCATTTTTGCCTTTTTAAATAGTGTAATGCCAAGTGTTGAAGCCTGTGTTACCTATCAACAAAATGTTAATACAATATTCTCTTTACAAGATAAGAGTAGATCGATAACTCGATATTTCAATTAATGCTTAACAATATCAGAGTGGGATATACAAATCGTTTTCAGAATAGGTGTTTTTTTATGAAATTATACCTGTTACGCACATCTTGTAAGCGATATGGGGTAATGTTTTGATTTCAATAACAGGTGTTGAAACATTGAAACGTGTTCTATGAAATGTTCTATGTTGAGGTTAAACAGGGAGTTTACTGTTTGCAATTTGAGGGGGAAAAGTAAAACTATCAGGCATAAAAGGAGATAATTTCCCCGAACTCAATTATCCATTTTTAATGAGAGCATTGTCTCATATCAAGATGCTACTTACTCAAAGAGCAACATTAGACTCGGTAACTTTTTACGCTCAGGTCTTCGAGTATTATATACCCAGAGGGCGGCATAACAGTACATGCTCGTCTTGTAATAACTTGCCAATCTATTAATTATCATCATTGCTGTATTATTTAATTATGTGATTCTAAACAAAAATTCGGGTGTCTTTAGCTTGGTGTAATTACTGTTCTATGAAATAAAACAATTATTGGATATCAATTGTCAGTCTTAGCTCCGATTGATTTAAGCTACGTGTTATACATGCATCGTTCTAAGCTTTGTTTTATACATGCATCGTACCAACATTAATAATAAGCAATGCGCATTGTTGTGAAGCAATCCTGCCCATCAATCAATTTGCCCATCCCTTGTTCTGAGAAATCAAAATATAGTCATTTCCGTATAATGATAAATTGATATGTCGTGTACATGTTGTATATGAAGCAGCTATTTTGCCTATATTTCTTTCCAGTTGTTGGTCCCAGTTCCTTGGGACGATGCATGTTTAAAATGTCCACGCGGCAATACAAAATGTCAAAATTATTGAATTTATCATCACTTTTTTTGGAATGAAAATGAGAGATGCATTCAAAATAAATACAAACATGTCCAGTATTGGTTTCGTAATTCTTGGAAGTTGGAAAAGTTTTATTTTTAAATATGTTTTGTATATGGTGAAGTTAATAGCTACGTGGAAAGTGTTTCACTTAACTCTGCCTACACTGTCAGTCAAACTAATACAAACGAGCAAAAAGGGCAGTAATCTGTGTAAGCTATGACAGGGCTACTTGATTAACGTAACTCAAATATTCGGTTTTGCAATTATAAACCTTCGCTACAGACAAGATATCTTGACGTCTTTTTTCAAGTAACACGTTGGTCTCATATCATATCATGGATATAAGGTTTCAAGCACTCATGTTATCTACCTGCCATTGAATTATCCAAAGAAAATTGGCTATGGTCAAGTCTTACCCGCATATCAATCACAGAATATATGCATGTAATTGATGCAAGAAAAACAATCTCTACAGCGCTGACTTCCGCTTAAAGATGATAGGAATAAATATGTCTTTGCACTAAGGCCACGAAACAAACAGTTTGTATCTTCGAATATTAAAAAAAAATAGAAGCAACAAAATAATACAGTATCGAGAACATAAATTACAGTATACTACAGTATTAGTGTCACATGCGAGGATTAACCTTCACAAGGAACTAAGATATCGAGACTATCTATATACTAATTTTCGGTCCCTCGCCTGATTAGATAGTTCAATAATAATTTTGCACTCGCGTCCCTCTTCAACTGAAAAAGCGTGGTAATTGCGCCTCTAATACACGAGCTAATTAGATAGTTCAATACCCGTTTTTTCCCGTTTTCAGACATGCGCAGAAAGGATCACATGTGAAAATCCAAAATGTTGAATTTCTTTTACTCGGGTAGCTACTGTTCGGGCAAAAATTGTGGTTTTCGGAGTGAGTGATGACATATGGTCTTCACCCAAAATATTTTCATCAGGGATATAGCTACATTTCTGTATATGCGGCCGTTTGTTATTCTTAAAGATCGCATGAGTACAAGCATTTATACGTGACTAAACGTCCGACAAATAACATTATTTTACGACATTTTCTAAATGTAAATAAAAACTCTTACACAGATCTTAACGTGACACTTTCGCATTAGTAACATAGATGAACGCGTAGTTTGCTAACGATAAAGAAACTGGCGGTACCATAACAACCGTTTTTATGTTGAAGCTGCGCGACCGCGTTTATCATGACGCGCGCGATTCGGCGCACACGTAATGACGCATACAAAGTGTATACGCGTTTGTGGCGCAAACTGCACATTGTAACGTGGCAGGAAAGCAGGCAGTCCGTACACTCTTAGAAAAAGGATGCTTCAGGCTTCAGGGGTTCTTGGCTGTCCCGTATGGAACCCTTTATATCACCTTAAAAGGTTCCAAAAAGAACCATTTTAAAGTTCAAAATGGGCAAAATATGGGCAAACATTGGTCTTCTACAGAACCTTTTGGGGCCTTTAAAATCAAAGAACCTTTAAACCATATACGGGACAGCCAAGAACCCTTCTGAAGCACCCTTTTTTCTTATAGTGTACCCTAAGCCAGCTCCTCCTCTCCGCACTTCCCTTACTTGATAATCTGGATATAAGGGTACATGGGGCATCTGGATAAACGGAACGTGTGGTACATTATCATGATTATTAAAGAGTGTCTGGATTATTAAGGGCATCCGTGTGGTATCTGGATTACGGGGTTCACTATAAAACGAGTCTCAAATTACCTGGATATACTTATGCGCAGGTGGGCCACCTGTGATAACTGGATTTTAAGGGTGTACACTCAGGTAGTATTTCGGGAGGCTTTATAGAACACAGCAAACATGACAAAGGGACTACATACTATACGTTAAGGCCCCACATGCCTATTGGAGGAATAATGTATTTAATGTAAATAGGCCAAACAAAACCCGGATGGCACACATTGTGCTCAAGTACAAGCGTGGAATGGTGCAAGTAATATTGATGATAGACTCCGCCGACCATAAAACTAAACGACCGACTATAAAACTATAACGCTCAGAACGTAGGCCTACTGAATTACCTGGATACTGATGTGCATGGGCAGTGGCGACACCAGCACCAAAATGTTAAAGGAGGAAAACGGGATGGCGGGGCAATAAAATAATCGGGGGAGACATTTAAAAGCTAATTTTAAGTAACTTTCAATTTTGACATTAAGTTGAATTTGGGGTACAAAATAGGTAGAGACATGCGCTGACAGGAGGTAATAACTGGGGGTATTAAGAACACGTTGATGGAGTAGGCCTACTTGGATTAGGAACATGGGTATCTGTATTAATTAAGAGCACATTGGGCCTAGGCTCATGGTGTAGTAAGGGCACCATGTCACTTACATTATATCAAGGGCACTTTACATTATATCAAGAGTACCTGAATTATTTAAGGACATACTCTTGATATTTATATAAACATTTATAACGCTTTGATATTGCTCACCTCTGCCTATATTGTGATATGACTTTTACTGCCCGCTATCTTTGGCACCCGCGTTTAATTTACTTGACTATGATAAAGTAAGGGCACCTGGGTATCTCGAGATAACGGCACACTGCAGTGGGCCTTCCTTGATTATGTGGTATAAATAATAATAATAATAAAGCAGCATTTATTAAGCGCCTAATCAAAAGTGGTCAAAGCGCTGTACAAAATAGTAATATCATAAAATACACAAAAACACTCAAACTTATTGCAACATATTATTATACTGTACAAAGTAAAAAGGGCCTATACATACACAAAATATGACAGCACAATATACAAAGCTAAAAAACAGAATGGAATCCGTGAGGCGGGGGATTAATGCTTAGGAAACAGATGAAATTTGAGAGCCTTTTTGAACTTATGAATAGTAGAACAATTGCGGAGTGAGGCAGGTAGAGAGTTCCATAGACGTGGAGCAATAGCGTAGAAGGCTTTGTCTCCAAGAGCACGCTTCGTGCGAGGGATTGTGAGAAGTAATTTGTCATCACCTGACCTCAGGTTAGGTCTATTTTGTATGTACGGAGTGAGAAAGTTTGTCAGGTATATAGGAAGAAGGCCATGAAAACTTTTGAAGGTGAACAACATGAGTTTGTATGTAATCCTTGATGTAATGGGTAACCAGTGTAGCTCTCTAAGGAGGGGTGCAGACGAATCCATTCTGTTTGATCTAAAAATTATTCTTGCAGCCCTGTTCTGCAGTGTTTGTAATTTGTTGCGATCTTTCGCTGATATGCCATAAAGTAAAGAGTTTGAATAATCCAAACGAGATAAAACCAGTGACCGGACTAGATGGTGACAGCTATCAACAGTAATAAAACGACGTATTCTATAAATATTCCTGAGATGAAAGTTCACTGTTTTGATGGTAGATTTAACATGTGCAGTCATGGACATAGTGCGATCAAATACGACACCCAGATTTTTGATTGTTGGAGATGGCTGTATTACAGTGTCACCAATTGTGATGGTAATGTCATTAATGAATTTGCAATTGTAATTTGACGATGCGATGAAAAACTCAGTTTTGTCTTGATTGAGCTTGAGTTTGTTTTTAGTCATCCAGTCACTGATTTCATTTATACAAGATGTGAGTCGAGCAACAGATCTTTCAGCGTCTCCGCTAATCTTGGGATCAAATGACAGGTACAGTTGGACATCATCCGCATACAAATGATATTTAATGCCATGTTTACGGATTATATTACCAATATCACTAGTGTACATCGTAAAGAAAAGTGGCCCAACAACAGAGCCCTGGGGAACTCCAAATCGTAGATCATGTGTTGTAGATTCGGAATCCCCAACACGAACACGAAACGAACGGTTCTGTAAGTAAGAACGAATCCAACTAAGAGCCTTGCCACGGATACCAAAGGTGGAAGAAAGCCGCCGCAACAAAATACAATGATCAACCGTGTCAAACGCGGCAGAGAGATCAAGTAACACGACCGCAATAGCTTTGTTTTCATCAATGGCTCTCAGAAGATCAGTTCTCACACACAGAAGGGCTGTTTCAGTGCTGTGTAGCTCTTTATAAGCAGACTGGAAGCTTTCTTGAAGACCATGGACATTGAGGTGGTCTTTTATCTGGGCGCAAATGATTTTTTCCATGATCTTGGACACATAGCTAAGGTTAGATACAGGTCGGTAGTTCTTAAGAACCTGTCTGTCCAGAGTAGGTTTCTTGAGAATAGGGGTCACAACCGCGTCACGGAGTTGTGTGGGGAAAATACCACTACTGAACGATTTGTTGATAATATTTGTCAGTGGAGCTACAAGCTCAGCAATATTTTCCTTTAACAACCACATAGGCAATGTGTCAAGAGTACACGATTTTGAAGGTGTCGACATAATTATATTACAAACCTCATCAGAAGTCACATTATAAAAAGCATACATTGATTTACCACACATTTTTATATCAAGTTCACAATCATCAACATTAGATTCAGAGTTGTCATCAAGGTTCCTACGTATCTTCATAACTTTGTCATTGAAAAATGTAGCAAACGAGTTACACATATCGGTAGTAGAACTACAATCAGGGAGTTGTTTGACGTTATTGTTAAGTAATTGGTTCAAAGTACCATACATATTCTTGCTATTTGATCCCTCAAGTTTCTCTTTGTAGTGGTTCTCTTTGGTACGGTTAATGAGCTTATTAGTGACCTTGAGTTGTTTGGTATCCGGTGCATTATTAAGGGCACCTGGGGTAACTGGATTAGGGGGTAGGGCTTAGGCCTATGGGGTCCCTGGATATAATGGGATAAAGAGTGTCTGGATTATTAAGGGCATCCGTGTGGTATCTGGATTACGGGGTTCACTATAAAACGAGTCTCAAATTACCTGGATATACTTATGCGCAGGTGGGCCACCTGTGATAACTGGATTTTAAGGGTGTACACTCAGGTACTATCTCGGGAGGCTTTATAGAACACAGCAAACATGACAAAGGGACTACATACTATACGTTAAGGCCCCACATGCCTATTGGAGGAATAATGTATTTAATGTAAATAGGCCAAACAAAACCCGGATGGCACACATTGTGCTCAAGTACAAGCGTGGAATGGTGCAAGTAATATTGATGATAGACTCCGCCGACCATAAAACTAAACGACCGACTATAAAACTATAACGCTCAGAACGTAGGCCTACTGAATTACCTGGATACTGATGTGCATGGGCAGTGGCGACACCAGCACCAAAATGTTAAAGGAGGAAAACGGGATGGCGGGGCAATAAAATAATCGGGGGAGACATTTAAAAGCTAATTTTAAGTAACTTTCAATTTTGACATTAAGTTGAATTTGGGGTACAAAATAGGTAGAGACATGCGCTGACAGGAGGTAATAACTGGGGGTATTAAGAACACGTTGATGGAGTAGGCCTACTTGGATTAGGAACATGGGTATCTGTATTAATTAAGAGCACATTGGGCCTAGGCTCATGGTGTAGTAAGGGCACCATGTCACTTACATTATATCAAGGGCACTTTACATTATATCAAGAGTACCTGAATTATTTAAGGACATACTCTTGATATTTATATAAACATTTATAACGCTTTGATATTGCTCACCTCTGCCTATATTGTGATATGACTTTTACTGCCCGCTATCTTTGGCACCCGCGTTTAATTTACTTGACTATGATAAAGTAAGGGCACCTGGGTATCTCGAGATAACGGCACACTGCAGTGGGCCTTCCTTGATTATGTGGTATCCGGTGCATTATTAAGGGCACCTGGGGTAACTGGATTAGGGGGTAGGGCTTAGGCCTATGGGGTCCCTGGATATAATGGGATAAAGGGTACCTGCATTTCAGGTCTCATGGGAGGCCTACGTATGTATCTGGAAACACAAACGTAGGCCTACCTAGATTAAGGCACATGTATACCTGGATTATCAAAAGCACCTGCGATATTCGGATTATTTAGGGCCCCGTCTGGATTATGTATGCATGTAGGACATGTTCTTGATATTATTGTATCACATTTTCTTACGCTTTGTTTACTTATTCCCCATGAAATCTTCTAGCGGGTCCAGCGCGAAGCGCTGGTGCCCGCTAGTAGTTATAATTGTACATCTATCAGATAACTTCGGGAATTATTACCCATATTCCATTGTACCGCATAACTACCGCTATAGCCCTGCCAGAGAGAAAACATTCTACTAATAAAACCGCAACATGTTTCAATAGTCGGCATACTTTCCTAGAGTTACAACGGTGCCTAATGTTGCACTTACTCAACCACGCAGTTTTTTTTGGGCTATGTTTTGATTTAATTTATTGGCCTATGGAGGTTGGTGTTGCACCTTTGTCCTTTTCTATTATATTTTGGAAATTTGTATTACGCAGTTCCGCTTAAAAGTGAAATTTCATCAGAGCTCAGAACAGTTGCTGTTCTATAGATGTCACAAGAAGTCCATATGATCTGTTCATGTGCATGCATGACTAGTTTGTTAAGGCTGATGCACAAACTAGTCCAGCACCGATTATAACCGAGTAAAGCATGTTCGATTATTAAACTGCTCACAAAAAGTATCGAAACACTTAGAAATGATCCAATATATAACGGCTCGAAAAGGTATGCATTAATCGAAGCAAATAACCAAGTGCATAATTTTGTTCTGCATATTTTGACACCTCGATCGATGAGATACGATGTTGCAGAGCGGAGTTATTGTCATTTCAATGGTCGTGGGTCCAGTTTCAAAAGTGACAATCACCTTATAGAAAGATGTTTGCATAAAAGCAGGAAAGTGTCATGTAAAAGCTTTGGAAAATTATATTATAATTATATTTTTGCAGTAAGATATTTTCGTGAATGGATTCATTTCCTGTACTTACCTAATTGTTTGTTGAAGAGCAAAGATATGTCAAATATTAAAATTAAATTGTCAATCAAGAAAATGCACATGAACATTTGTGCTATTGAATAATGAAATGAATAGGTATAATAGTGGAAGTGCAATATGGGGCGCAATTTAAACTGTAAAACAACTTATTTCACGGCAACTTAATTTTGCGAATTAGCATTTGGTCAATTTTGGGGGCAATTTAATTTCAGTATTTTGTTCCAACTTCATATATATAACCATTATAAATAATATAATTGGTTAGCAATTTAAATTGGCGAATTGGATTTCCTAGCGAAATGCCATTTTTGTCTAATTCGCGCAACTAGTTTCTTACAGCCTATCAACTTCAACAACATTTACTATGAGACGACTTCCGGAAAGCAAATCTTTTCGGTGCCTATCAGACATGCTTATCTGTTGGAGAAAATTTTTTACTAGAGTCACAGGTTGTATCAAAATATAAACATGTTAATTAGCCTATTATGTTACAAAATCCAATTGTGATTAAAAACATAATTTCTTGCATGCTTTTCACCTCGTCTCAGCTTTGCACCAATGCTCACAAAAGTAGATGTTTCACTGGAGTGGATCATAAGTTTCTGCCCAGGATGTTTTAAACTTGTTTGGGTTAGAAAGACTCATATCACAATATCACCCAAAATCGAAAATATGACACATTTTCCAGCTCGTTACGCTCGCCATTACTAATTTCACACAATAAAAACTTAAGCGGCATAACATTATTGGCCGTTCAGATAGGTCATAAACAGAATTTGCCAACGTATCCATGATCAAAATTTCAAAGGAAAAGACAGCCCCCCCCCCCCCTTTGAATGTGATTTAATTTAATAAAATAAACAAATTCAATTCAATTAGGCTTTTAAATTAAATTAAATTAAATTAAATTAAATTGAATTAATCAATTTAATTGATTAAAACTAAAAGGTGTTATGGTCTGGTTCTGGCTAATTAGAGGGCGTTTTTTCTCCAAGAAAATCAGTGACTTTTATTTTTTATAGTCTATTCAAGAGATATCTGTAATTTAGACGGTTTTAATTGACCTATAGGTACGTTTTGTCTCTTAGAATTGGCCAGATGAATAGCAATTAGGAGACATTTGGCCCTATTTTTATCCGTTTCCGTCGCACTCAATGGACCATAGTTTTCACAGCATCTCCAGAAAAGTATACAAACAGTACTCGGACAAGTTAACTATGAATTTGTAGCTGAGATTTAAAGCTACAATTGTGGAATATTTCATACGACTGGCTTATATAATAGCAAAGTTATGAGGTAGGAGGTAGAACTTATTGAATGACCCTCATAGTTTATTTCATTTTATATTATTCTTTAATCAAATCAAATAAAATACAAATGTTTTCCTAAGTAGGCCATATCGAATGTTTCTATTCTATTAAATTAAAATTCTATTATATTCTAATATTATGTTACATTATATGTTAAATTATGTTATATTCTATTCTATGCTATTATATAATATCATAATTTATTCAAAGGTCATGATCAAAGAAGATTTGTAAAGTCTTCCCACAATGCATTGCATGAACGCCAGCCAACTAAATCTCTTTTAACACGATGCATTTGTTGAGATCTTAACTTTTAGAAATGAGAAAAAGGAACACTGATAACGAATTCATTGATATAAACTAGAACCTAAGAGCTCCAACGATTAACCCGCTATAATGAAGCCATGATTGTGTGTAGATGTCTATGAGAACTGAGACAATGATTATAGACCAGATTTTAGGGGCATTTTGCGAAAACGCAATGCATTGTGGTGGTAGTCTCTTTAAAATCAGCTTTGGGTCATTTGGCTTTAATTTATTTAGATCAATAATATAACTTGTACAGTAATTCTAAAATTGCAAAATTCGAGTTAAGTAACTCGTAAAAAAAATCTCGAAACTAGAAAACAGTAACTCAAAACTCAAAAATAGTAACTCGAAACTCGAAATAAGTAACTTGAAACTCGAAAAAAGTAACACACAGTGGCGTAACAGCCGGGGGGGGGGGGCAGGGGGGCAAAGGTGCTCAGCAGGAAATTCAAACTTACCCACCAGGAAAAATGGGGGGAAGGGAAAAGAGGAAAAGAAGAGGGAAAGGGAAAGAAAAGATAGAGAGAAAGAAAAAAGGGAGGAAAAAGAAAAAAGGAAGAGGAGAAAAAAATATGGGAAAGAAAGAAAAGAAGAAAGGGAAAGAAAGAAGAAAGAAAATGTCGCAGTACAAAAAGCATAACAGTCAACAAATTGTGGACTGTTGTGCTTTTTGTACCGCGAAATGTTGTGACCGTGCGAAATTTTGGAAATTTTGTTACCGTGCGAATTGTTTTGACCCCCACCCCCAACTTACGTGAAATTCACGAGGTGACTGACTGGGAAAAAAATTGGGGAAACCTTTTACAAAAAATTCCGGGACGGAATTATTCTAACCAGGAATTATTTTGGCTGTGCCCCCCCCTGACAACCAACCTCTCTGTTACGCCCCTGGTAACACACATGATTCAACAAGCAAACTTTTACCAAACTTCGTTCACATGGGGGATGAATTTGAATTAAAAAAGTAAGACATTTGTCGACTTGTCACTTTCAGCAAAAGATAGACCCACGTAAACATTTAATACTACTTATTAATTATGCACATGTCTCGGCAAAAATTATTGCTTGATGAAGGATTTACAAGATAGGTGAAGGGAAATGGGGAGAAATAATTGGTCGTTCATACATTTGAGCATTATTTCCATGATTTGTGTAAGAAATAATGATGAATACAAACCTGTCAATCCTTCATTATCTTTAAATAAAAAGTATATACATAATGCAAGTAAAAGTATTATTGAACCCCGGAAATGATATTTTGCAATAGTTTGATAATTTCTAGTTCGTTTCCGATTGTCAAAAAAGAAGGGGCAGTGACTTGAAATGGGGGGGGGGGGGGGGCTCCATTCCACACCCACACCGATTGACTTCATTTGGGGGGGGGGCGAGGTTTCCAGCCACCCCCCCCCCCCCCCCGGTTACGCCACTGGCGGTAAGGG
This sequence comes from Ophiura sarsii, assembly GCA_035610835.1. Classification (NCBI taxonomy): domain Eukaryota; kingdom Metazoa; phylum Echinodermata; class Ophiuroidea; order Amphilepidida; family Ophiuridae; genus Ophiura; species Ophiura sarsii. Next base: position 48,987,836 of record CM069456.1, on the reverse strand, counting down.
TATGTTGTACACCAAAATCCCGCGAAAAATGGTCCTTTTAAATTGTCATGAATGCCTAATATAAGCTACACTTCGGAGACTGGGGCGGGCATAAATATTAAGCTGAGGATGGGACACAAAGGGCTTTTTTCGGTGGGGGCATACCAGTAGATCGGTAGCTACGTCACTTATTATTGTACACGAAATGGAGCATATAACATTACATTTTGTATAGACAGTCCATTGTATATTATATAGTTTTACTCTAGCGGGAATAG